>JAGTTL010001498.1:0-13638 GCA_036851935.1 Coregonus suidteri | reverse complement strand
AAGCAATTAATTCCCAAATTCATCTGATCCCCTTTTCCATAACAGTGGGGAGTATATGCAAAATTCCCAAATCATAAAAACTGGGGGCAGCGGGATTTGTGAAAAATTAAATTTATTTGTGTTTTCCAATTTTGACAAAGACTGTATTTTAACAGCGGGGTTTTAAACACGTCTGGTGTTTAAATAGTTTATTTTATCATATAAAAGTTGAATTCGGAAAGTTTCATACACTTAGGTTGGGTCTTTAAAATCATTTTTCAACCACTCCAAAAAATTTCCTTTTTAAAACCAAACTATTCTTTAAGGTTCACCCTTTAGGAGCTTTTCCCCCAAAACCTGGGGTTTACCACTTTCATCTGTACAAAACAATAGTACAAAGGTAAAAACAAACCCCAGGGGCCCCCCGGAAAGGCCTTTCAAAACCATCAGGAAGGAGGACGCGTTCTGTTTCTAGAGATGAACGATTTTGGTGCGAAAAGTGAAAATAATCCCAGAACAACATTAAAAAATTTAACATATCCACAGAAAAACAAAGCCCTAATGGGACAAAACCTGAAAAGTGCTCGGCAAGGAAAAAGGGCCCATGCTCCAAAACCCCCCAAAAAAAAGCCAGACTCCCCGGTTTTGGCAACTGCCCCTGGGGAAAAAGATTACTTTTTGGAAAAAATGTCCTCTGGTTGATGAAACAAAAATAGAACTGTTTGGCCAAAAATACCCACGTTATTTTTGGGGGAAAAAAGGCGGGGGGGGGGTCGTTTGCAAGCCGAAGAACACCACCCAACTGTAAAGAACGGGGGTGGCAGCGTAAGCTGGGGGGTTTGATTTGTTTGAAGGAGGGTCTGGTAAATTCCCAAAATAGATGGCATAATGGGGGAAGGGAAAAATTATGTGGATATATTGAAGAAAACATCTCAAGACATCAGTCAGGAAGTTAAAAGTTTTGGTCGAAAATAGGTTTTCCAAAGGAAAAGCCCCCAAGCAAAATTAAAAAGTTGTGGCAAAAGGGTTTAAGGAAAACCCAAATTTCAAGGTTTTGGAAAGGGGGCCACCCCAAAGCCCTGCCCTTTCAATCCTAAAAACATTTGGGGCAAAAATAAAAAAAGGCAGTTGGGAGAAAGGGGAGGCCTCCCAACCCTAAATCATTTTACCCCAGCTCTGCCAGGGGGGAAATGGGCCCAAAAATTTCCCCCCAAAAAATTGTGGGAAAGCGGGGGAAAATGCTACCCGTAACGTTTGACCAAAGTTAAACAATTTAAAGCAATGTAGCAAATACTAATTGAGGGGTATGAAAAAACCGACCCATTGGGAATTTTGATGAAAGAAAAAAAAACCCTGAAAAAAAATTTTCTCTTATATTATTTAAAATTTTAACATTCTTAAAATAAAGTGGTGATCCAAATGCCCAAAAGACAGGACTTTTCTATGGGGTTTTAAATTTTCAGGAATGTGAAAAATGATTTTTAAATGTTTGGCAAAGGTTGTATGGGGAAAACAAAAACTGGGCTTTTTTAAAAAGAGCTTTAAAAACACCCCTTTTTTGGTGGGCTTTTCCTCGGGGGCTTTTTAGTCGTGCTTTTTTTATTGTAATTTTTGTTTTACCCTCTTATATTTGTGTAAAAATTTTTTAGTTTCTTTTTAATTGTTTTTTTATTTTTTTTTCCGTGAGCACTTTGAGTTCCATTCCATTTTGAAATGTGCTGTATAAATAAAGCTTGAGGGGGTTCTTATGGTGTTTTTTAGACCCCAAAAATTTTGGAGTTAGGCCTGAAAGGTAAGTTTAGACTGTTTATGTTTGAAATCTTATGGTGTTTTTAAATTTAAACAAGGAACCCCGCCCCGTGGATTTTGTGAACAACAAAAGAGCTTTTCTTAACAGGGACGGGAAGGGGGGGGGAGTGAATAACAAAAACTAAGAGCTGTTTTATTGGAAAATTTTTAGTTATAAATTAAATTATATGAATTCTGCAGGGTTTATTAATGAAAACCCCTTTTAGGGCCCGATAAAATATGGATTAAAAACCCAAAAATAAAGGGTTTTTAAAACAGAAACATGATGAAATGGCCTTATAGGAATTTTTCCATTAATAAAATTTTTAAATATCCCTTAAACCAAAGAGAGACATTTTTTTGGCAAAGGGCCCGTGCTTTTGATAAATGAGGGTTTCCCCTCTACCCCCTGCATTGGTCGGGGCCTGTCCCCCAGGACTTGGGAGTAGAAAACTTCGGGAAAACGATACACCTGTTTTGGTAGTAAGGGAAAAAAAAGTTACACTTGTTGTGCGTATGCCCCAAACCACAAAAGCCACAAGAAGAAACCATAGTGGCTAAAGGGTAAGGGAGGGTGGCTTTTGGATAAAGGGGGGGTTTCCGATATGATATGAAAAGGAGACCAAGCGGGGCCCTGGGAAAGCCGGGAAAAAAGGGCTAAAACAAAAAAAACCAAAAGTGGTTTCCGAAAATGATATGAAATGATAAAGGGTTAAAAAAAGGGGGAAGGTCCAATTTTATGGAAGGGCAGTTGCTTGAAAGCCCCACCGGCGCTTTTTGCTTGTGAAAAAAAGTCTTCTGATTCTCCCAAAAACTTTTGAAAGTTTTTGTTTAAATTTAAAATAAGTTTTGGGAAAATTTTACAAACAAAAATAGCAGCCTAAATAGTGCCTAAAAGTATATACGGGCCTTAAGGGAAAAGTATCATCCCCCTTTCCCAATTTTTTACATTTTGTTTTTAAACCCGAAAAAAAAGGGTTTAAAATTGAGAAAAAATGTTTTCACGCATACACCCCAAACCCCAAAATGTAAAATTTTGGAAATTTTTTTGAACAAATTAATTAAAAAAAAAAAAAAAAACGGGAAATGCTGAGTTAATAAGAAAAAAACCCTTTGGGTTATGAAAGCCTAAAAAAGGGTTCAGGAGAAAAAAATCTTCTAAAAAAGTCACATAAAAAGTTGCAGGGGACTCACTCTGTGTGCAAAATGGGTTTTAAAAAAAGATTTGAATGACTCCCTAAATCTCCGTCCCCGACATACTTTTAAAATTATCTGTCGGTCCCTCAGTCGAGCAGTAAATTTTCAAACAAAGATTAACCACAAAAAAACCGGGGAAATTTTTCCAATGCCCGAAAGGGAAAGGGGACCTTTTGGGTAGACGACATTAAAATATTCCCTTCTTTCATTCATTTGGATGGTGAATCAAATCCCCACCCTTACAAAGATAGAGAAAATCTTCCAACTCAGTTTGCGGAGAGGAAGGAAAAAACCCCCCTCAGGTATTTCACCAGAGGGGGAAATGCGACTTTTAAACAGTTACAGAGTTTAAGGGCCCTGTGATGGGGGAAAAACTGAGAAGGATCAACAACATGTAGTTACTCCACAATACAAACCTAAAGGGAAGAGTGAAAAGAAGGAACCCTGTACAGAATAAAGTTTTTCCAAAACTTTGAATCCGTTTGCAACAAGGAACTAAATTTTTTCGGGAAAAAATTTAAGGGAAAAATGAAGTAAGCACAGGCAAAAAATACTAGAGGAAAACCTGGGTTCAGGTACGTATTTCCACCAGGACACTGTGAGATGCATCACCTTCAGCAGGACAATAAACCTAAAACACAAGGCCAAATCTACGCTGGAGTGCTTACCAAGAAGATAAGAATGTTCCTGAGTGGCCGGCAGTTACTAGTTTTGGACTCAAATTACTTGATACATCTAGGCAAGACCTGAGAATGGTTTTATGTCTAGCAGTGGAGGCTCCTCTGAGTAGGAAAGGGATGAGAGCATCCTCTCAGTGAATTTATAAAAAATAAAATGGTTAAAACTTTGAAAAAACTATCCTTTTACATAAAACTATACTGAATATATTCACATGTCGACCAAATAATGATTGAAACACCACTGTTGTGCAAAACGAGGGTCTCAAGTAGCCTCAAAACAGCACTCTGTACGATAGCACAACTCCCTTTTTCCATAGAGTTACACAGTAATTATGACAACTTGCCGGAGGACACTCCTCTAACCTATCAGCGCTTCCTGCCAGCATTCCAAACTGACACATGTTGTCCACCCCCAATCAAAAGGATCAGAGAATTCATCTAGTATGGAAAGCACAAGCTACAGCTAGCACTGCCAGTGCATTAAATGTGGTGATTAGTTGATCTCAAAGCGAGAGAAAGACAACTAGTTTTAGCAGTTTTCAACAAAACTAATTATTCAAAAATGAAGGAGAAGGAAGCACAGAGAGGTAGTCATTCACATTTCTTTCACTTTCTCATAATCACTTACTTAGCTAGCAAATGCAGCTGTGCTAGTTTAGTTATCCTAAACACCCTGCTCCAAACAGAGCGGATGCTATGTTAGCTAGTGGATACTAGTTGAGCTACTCAAACACCAGGCTCAAACAGAGGGATGCTAGGAGCTAGCTTAGCGCTAGTTTAGTTACTCAAAACACATTGCTTTCCGGAACAGAGGTGATGCTTATGTTAAGCGAGCGGGCTAGTTTAGTTACTGAAAACACCTCGCTCAAACAGAGGGCTGCGATGTTAGCCAGCTGGTAGATTAGTTACTCAAAACACCCGGCTCAAAACAGAGGGCTGCTATGTTAGCTAGCTGGCTAGTGTAGTTACTCAAAACACCCTGCTCAGATAACAGGATAGTGATGCTTTATGTTAGCTAGCTGGCTAGTTTAGTTACTTCAAACACCCTGCGTTACCAACAGAGGGATGCTATGTAGACTATGCTGGCTTAGTTTAGGTACTAAAAAAAACTACCCTGCTCCAAACAGAGGGATATGCTATGTTAGCTAGCTGGCTAGTTTAGTTACTCAAAACACACTGCTCAAACAGAGTGATGCTATGTTAGCTAGATGGCAAGTTTAGTTACGACTCAAATATCCTGCTCCAACAGAGGGATGCTATTGTTAGCTAGCTTGGCTAGTTTAGTTACTCAAACATCCGGCTCAAACATATAAACATATCGGGAATTTGTCCATTAAAAACTCTGTTTGCAACTGTTGGACAAATGATTACACCCTAGATAGCTAATTGCAGGCAAGAGAGTAGTGCAAGGCGTATTGAATGTGTCACTGTCCGTATGTCACCTACGTTTCGTAAACTTTCATTCATAGACTAGGTTGTAGCAACCTCATGATGGATTTAGGGAAATTTGAGTATTCATATAGTAACCTAAACCTATCGACGTTACATTGAAACTGGGTAAATGGAATATGAATGACAGTCATCCAACATGCTGTATAAGAAAAATGAGGGCCATGCTCATTAAAAAAAAAATTATATGGTCCTCCCCTCATCTTAAACGGCACTTATGGCCACTGTTGTCTAGCAATGATCAACAACCAATTTGACGGAGCTTGAAGAATTTGTAAAATGAACAATGGGGAAATGTTGCACAATCCAGGTTTAGAAAACTTCTTAGAGACCTACCCAGAAAAGACTCAGCTGTAAAATGGTGATGCTGTGCTAAAAAGGTGCTTCTATAAAGTATTGACTCTGGTGTGAATACTTACACTACCGGTCTAAGGTTTTAGAAACACCTACTCATTCAAGGGTTTTTCGTTATTTTGACTATTTTCTACATTGTAGACTAATAGCGAAGGACATCAAAACTAATGAAACAAACACATAGGAAATCATGTATGTAACCAAAAAAGTGTGTAAAACAATTCAAAACATGTTTTATATTTGAGATTCTTCAAATAGCCACCCTTTGCCTTGATGGACAGCTTTTGCACACTCTTGCCATTCTCTCTCTACCAGCTTCACCTGGAATGCTTTTCCAACAGTCTTGAAGGAGGGTGTTCCCACATATGTGAGCACTTGTGGGACTGCTTTTCCTTCACTCTGCGGTCCGACTCATCCCAATACCATCTCAATTTTGTTTTAGGTCGGTGGATTATGGAGGCCAGGTGGTCATCTGTATGCAGCACTACATAACTCTCCTTCTGGTAACATAGCCCTTACATAGCCTGGAGGTGTGTTGGGTCATTGTCCTGTTGAAAACAAATGATAGTCCAACTAAGCCCAATCAAGATGGAATGGCGTATCGCTGCAGAATTCTGTGGTAGCAATGCTGGTTAAGCTGTGCCTTGAAATCTAAATAAATAGAGACAGTGTCACCAGCAATGCACCCACCACACCATAACACCTCCTTCCACGCCATAGCTCTAGACGGTGGAAAATACACATGGTGCAAATTTTCCAGAGTGACGGACCTTTCATGTCTTAAAGTAATGATGGACTGTCTTTCTCTTTGCTTATTTTGAGCTGTTCTTGTCATCAATATGGACTATGGTATTTTACTAAATAGGGCTATCTTCCTTATACCCCACACTTTAGGTTCCAAGATGGCGTAGTAGTGCAGTTCTGTTTTTGTCGTGTGTCTGTAAATAGCCTGTTTTTTTTGTATTTTTTCGTACATATTTCCCTATCAGACTTTTCATCATTCTACAAAATATCACTTTCCTGCAACCCGCCTCACTCAATGTGGAACGGATCTATTATTGACTTACCTTTTTATCTAAATCTCCAGTTTGAAACTAGTAGCTAGCCAGCTAACTAGCTACTTGCTAAATTAGCCACAGTTAGCGGTATTTCACCCAGAACATTGGATTTTTTTATAAAAAAAATCTCTGCGTTGGATTAATTTAATCACTGGACATTAATCACCACGATATTCGGCCAGTCTGCACAGCGCGTTATACGACACCAGAGAACATATCAGTTTTTTACTGCCGGGAATCACTGAATCACTGGACCTTTAACTCCGGATTCATCTACTACCAGCTAGCTGCAACAAAAATGGACGCTGTGGTCTGGCTAATCATCCTGAGCTAGGCCCATCTCCCCAGGCTATCACTACCTCTCTGGCAACCGGACGGGACCACCTAGTGTTGACACGGAGCCCCGCCGATCCTACACGGACTGGTCTTTCGTCTGCCGACGAAATCGGCTGATGTGGTTACGACGTCGATCACGAAGATTCCATCCTGCTAGCCCCGGCCCGCTAGCACACGCTAGCCGTGTGGCCTCAGTACTTACTCGATAGTGCTTTAGCAGCCTCCCGAAACTAAAAAACTAATATTTTTTTTTTTTTTTTTTTTTTTCACTATTTCTGTTCACCGGACCTTATGATAACTCAGCTATACAAAGCTGATGTCTGCTGGACTGTTCCCTTTTGACGGTACTACATCCTGTTTATGTTTAGCCCTCAGCCAAACATGGTTAGCTTATTGTTGTTTCGGTTATTTCTAATTATCCTACTATTTCACTGTAGATCCCCAGCCCAGCTAAACCTGCCTTAGATAGGATCCTTTGTCCCACCTCCCATACACGCTGAGACCGCTCAATTGATGCCTCCAGTGATGCTCTCTTTCATTGTTACCCAACGGCTTAGGTTTACCTCCACTTTACTCATAATCCTTCCATATCCTTGTCTTTACATAATGCCCTGAATATATTTTCTACAACACCCGTAAATCTGCCCCCTTTATTCTTGTACCCAACGCACTAGGAAGACCAGTTTCTTAAAGCTTTAGCCGGTATCCTTATTCTAGTCCTGCCTCTGTTCCTCTGGTGATGTAAGAGGCTAACCCCCAGGCAAGCCCTGGCAGCCTCTCAGTATCACTCCTACTCCCCAGGCGCTATCATTTGCTGACTTACTGTAATCGCAAAAGTCTTGGTTTTCTTGCACGTAAATATCAGAAGTCTACTTCCTAAGTTTGAGTTATTCACTGCGTTAGCAAAGCTCCGCCAACCCTGATGTTCTAGCAGTGTCTGAATCCTGGCCTCAGGAAGGCCACCAAATATTCTGAAATTTCCATCCCCAACTATAACATTTTCCATCTAGATAGAACTGCCAAAGGGGGGTGGAGTGCACTCTACTGTAGAGATAGCCTGCAGAGCTCTATCATACTATCCAGGTCTGTGGCCCAAACGAGGGGCAGAGTTTGAGCTTCTACTTCTAAAAATCCACCTTTCCAGAAATAAGTCTCTCACTGTTGGCAGCTTGCTACAGACCCCCCTCAGCCCCCAAGCTGTGCCCTGGACAGCCCAACCAGAATGTGAATTGATTGCCCCCCATTTATCCTCAGAGTTCGTACTGCTTGGTGACCTAAATTGGGATATGGGGCTAAATACCCCGGCCATCCTACAATCCAAACTAGATTAGATGCCCTCAACCTCACGGCAAATTATCCACCGAACCTACCAGGTACAACCCTAAATCCGTACCAACATGGTTACCCTCATAGATATCATCCTGACCTAACATACCCTCTAAATACACCTCAGCTGTCTTCAAACCAGGATCTCAGCGACACTGCCTTATTGCCTGCGTCAGTAACGGCGTCCGCGGTCAAACGACCACCCCTCATCACTGTTCAACGCTCCCCTAAAAACACTTTAGCGAGCAGGCTTACTAATGACCTGGCCCAGGTATCCTGGATGGACTATAGATCTGTCATTCCGTCAGAGTAGAGGATGCCTTGGTGTTCATTAAAAGTAATTTCCTCTCAATCTTAAATAAACATGCCCCATTTCAAAAATACAGAACCTAAGAACCGATATAGCCCCTGGTTTCTCCTCAGACTTGACTGCCCTTGACCAGCACAAAAACATCCTGTGGCGTACTGCATTAGCATCAAATAGCCCCGCGATATGCAAAACTTTTCAGGGAAAGTTAGGAACCAATATACACAAAAGCAGTCCAGGAAAGCAAAGGCTAAACTTTTTCAAACAGAAAATTTGCATCCTGTAGCACTAACTCCAAAAAGTTCTGGACACTGTAAAGTCCATGGAGAATAAGAGCACTTCCTCCCAGTTGCCCACTGCACTGAGGCTAGGAAACACTATCACACCACCGATAAATCTACAATAATCGAGAATTTCAACAAGCATTTTGCTACAGCTGGCCATGCTTCCACCTGGCTACCACTACCCCGGCCACCAACTCTGCACCCTCCCGCTGCAACTTGCCCATGCCCCCCCCCGCTTCTCCTTCACACAAATTCAGACAGCTGATGTTTTGAAAGCGCTGCAAATCTGGACCCCTACAAATCAGCTGGGCTAGACAATCTGGACCACTTTCTTTCTAAAACTATCCGCCGAAATTGTCGCAACCCATATTACTAGTCTGTTCAACCTCTCTTTCATAACGTCTGAGATCCCCAGAGATTGGAAAGCTGCCTGCGGTCATCCCCTCCTCTTCAAAGGGGGTGACACTCTAGATCCAAAACTGCTACAGACTATATCCATCCTGCCCTGCCTTTTCGAAAGTATTTGAAAGCCAAGTCAACAAACAGATCACCGACAGTCATTTCGAATACCACCGTACCTTCTCCGCTAATGCAATCCGGTTTCCGAGCTGGTCACATGGGTGCACTTCAGCCACGCTCAAGGTCCTTAAACGATATTATAACCGCGATTGAAATAGACAGTACTGTGCAGTCCGTCTTCATCGACCTGGGCCAAGGGCTTTCGAACTCTGTCAACTAAACCGCATTCTTATTGGCAGACTAAATAGCATTGGTTTCTCAAATGACTTCCCTCGCCTGGTTTCACAACTACTTCTCAGATAGTAGTCAGTTGTGTCAAATCGGAGGGCCTGTTGTCTGGGCACCTATGGCAGTCTATATGGGGGTTCCACAGGGTTCAAGTCTTGGGCCAACACTTTTCTCCGTGTATATCAATGATGTCGCCTCTTGCCTGCTGGTGACTCTCAGATCCACCCATCTACGCAGCACGACACCATTTTGTATACATCCTGCCCTTCGATTTGGACACTGTGATAACAATACCTCCAAACGAGCTTCAATGCCATACCACACTCCTTCAGTAGGTGCCTCCAACTGCTCTTAAACACTAGTAAAACTAAATGCATGCTTTCAATCGAACGCTGCTGTGCACCCGCACCCAGTAAGCCGACTAGAACTCACCACTCTCGACGGGTCTGACCTAGAGTATGATGGGACAAACTACAAATACCTAGGTGTCTGGTTAGACTGTAAACTTCCACTCCTTCCAGACTCACATAAAGAATCTCCAATCCAAAGTAATCTAGAACATCGGCTTCCTATTTCGCAACAAAGCCTCCTTCACTCATTGCTGCCAAACATGCCCTCGTATAAAACTGACTTATCCCTACCGATCCTTGACTTCGGCGATGTCATTTACAAAATAGCATCCAACACTCTACTCAGCAAATTGGATGTAGTCCTATCACAGTGCCATACTGTTTTGTCTCCAAAGCCCCATACAATACCCACCACTGTGACCTGTACGCGTCGTTGGCTGGTCTCACTACATGTTCGTCGTCAAACCCACTGGCTCCAGGCCATCTATAAAATCACTGCTAGGCAAATCCCCGCCTTATCTTAGCTCATTGGTCACCATAGCAGTACCCACCCGTAGTCTGCGCTCCAGCAGGTATATCTCACCTGGTCATTCCAAAGCCAACACCTCCTTTGGCGCCCATTCCTTCCAGTTCTCTGCTGCCAATGACTGGGAACGAATTGCAAAAAATCCTCTGAAGCTGGAGACTCTTATCTCCCTCCCTAACTTTAAGCATCAGTAGTCAGAGCAGCTTACCGCATCACTGCACCTGTACACAGCCCATCTGAAATTAGCCCACCCAATAAAAAAAAACCTCATCCCTATATTGTTATTTATATTTTGCTCTTTTGCACCCCAGTATCCTCTATTTGCACATAATCTCTTGCACATCTAGCATTCCAGTTTTATACTGTAGCTCCTCCAGTGACAGGGCATGAGGCAAGAGGTCTTGAATTGAATACAGGGCTTTAATGCTGGTCAACCCGTGAGAAGAGAACTGGTTTAAAGAAAGAAAAAAATACACATTAACAAAAAAATGCATATGCATGTCTCGTCATCACATCTGGCGTTATAATCAAGCTCATACAGCTAGACACTTTATGTATATTTTACACCAAACAATAACGCACGTAAAACACAAACACTCTCATAGCAAAATAAATAGTCAAAAAAACCTCATTGCTGCTTATCACACAGAGGTGCTAAACATCCTTTTAAAATGTCCCTTTATCTTCTTCTGTATACTTTCTTTGTAGTATGCACTTAAACACGATAACAGTGGAAAAATAATTCGCTTTTTGCGGTAAAGTTTCCTCGGTGCGTCGCTAAAGGCGGCTCGGGTGACAACATCGGTACGGACCAATAATTAGATCCGTCTTGCTGTAAACGTACAATTCAGAAGAAATTAAATAATAAAAAGTGCAAATACATGAAATAAACTAAAGTGCTAATACATGAAATAAACTGTGCGACAGAGGCAGTTACAAATACTATTGTAATTATTTGCACAATAGCCATTTATTGCCTTACCTCCATAACTTGCTACATTTGCTACACACTGTATTTATATTTTCTGTTGTGTATTTTTGACTTTATGTTTTGTTTTACCCCATATTGTAAATCTGTGTTGTTGTTTTTATTGCACTGCTTTGCGTTATCTTGGCCAGGTCGCAGTTGTAAATGAGAAACTTGTTCTCAACTGGCCATTTACCTGGTTAAATAAAGGTTAAATAAAATAAAAAAAATAAAAATGATTTTGTCATGTGGCCGAAATCCCAACGTTCAGTTGAACAGAAGTTGAAGGCGGAAGCCTGGTCTCTTTTCTCTTGTGACTTTACGACTCCGTGCAGAGTAGAACACCAGACAACATGACTGAACAAAGGAGGAATGTTAAAATTGATATCGGACGGTTAACTTTTGAAAATGAAGCTAAGCAGACTAATGCTGTATTATTATTTGTATGTTGGCGGAGGTCCCATTTTTCAGTCGAACGGAAGGAAGTGGAGTCACATGTTCTCTATTCTCCATTTTGTCCTTGTGACTTTAGGCAGAGAGTCAGTCACATGTTGAGATATAATCACGTCTCGGTCCTCTACCTCCCTGATCTAAAAGGTCCCGTAGACTAGAGATAAAACATGCTAGTTAACTTCGCCTGAACTCTGGCAATGACACTGAACACAACGTTTCCCAACAATGAATCAGGTGAGTTTAGATTAATTTAATCTTTTTAATAACGGGTCTTTGAGCCTACTTCCTGCTTTTACACTGCACGCATTTAATGGTCCTTGACTTTTGGAAAATCATTTGTGTAGTTAGCTGGTAACCTCGTAGCGCAGGCCCGGCGGCAGATGAACTCGGCAAGGGGGGCATCAGAAATGACTAAGGGGGGCACAACTATTTTCGCTTGCTGATAATACAGGATCGATAATAATCGATAGTACAATTACACACAAATGTATTTGCCAGCCCACGCACGGCTGTCTTGCAGCAAGAATACCAGGCTACTGCACGCTTTACAAACCATGGACAATCCATAAAATAGCAAGTCATGACAAACGCTACACAGTTACATGCACAATTACCCAACAATACAAAACAGTGCTAATTACCGTAATAACACTTCCTCATGCCAATACAAATGCATTTCCAATCGCGGAAAGCAAACAATAATGCACTACCAATGACTTGTCGGTACAATGCAGCTAGTTGGAGCTTACCAGTTGGCTGTAGGCTACTCCACTAGCAGCTCGCCAGTTGGCTGTAGGCTACTACACTAGCAGCTTGCCGCCAGTTGGCTGTAAGCTACTCCACTAGCAGCTTGCCAGTGGCTGTAAGCTACTCCACTAGCCAGCTTACCAGGTTGGCTGTAGGCTAAACTCCACTAGCAGATTACCAGTTGGCTGTAGGCTACTCCACTAGCAGCTTGCCCCCAGTTGGCTGTAGGCTACTCTACTAGCAGCTTGCCAGTTGGCTGTAGGCTACTCTACTAGCAGCTTGCTCAAACCTGTAAGCAGATCTGCCTTTTAGCTTCCCACAGATTTAGATGGTGGCTTAGTGTTGTAGGTTACGGTCTTGCTGAAAGGTGAGGTTTCCTCTCCCAGGGTCTGGTGTAAAGCAGACTGAAGCAGTCTTTCCTCTAGGATCTCCCGTTCATTTCATCCTGTAAAAACTCCCTAGTCTTTGACGATGTCAAGCATTTTTCCTTATCATGATGCAGCCATCACATGCTTTAAAATAAATAGGCAGTGACTCAGTGCTATAATGTTTTGGATTTGACCCCAAACTTAAAGCTTCTGCATTTCAGGCCCAAAAGCGTGTATTTCATTTGCCCTGTTAATTTTTACAAAGAAGATGTGTGCTGGTTGGAGAAAAAAGCTCTGGGGTTGAAACATTGTTGTGAAAGAGGAAGAGGGAGGATATCACGTAGTGAAAGGGGAGGAGGGGGAGATGACTGTCACAGTGAAAGGAGAGGAGGGGAGATGACGTCACATGTCACAGTGAAAGGGGAGGAGGGGGAGATGACTGTCACAGTGAAAGGGGAGTAGGGGGAGATGACTGTCACAGTGAAAGGAGGAGGAGGATGGTATATCTGAATTAACAGCAGTGAGTTTTGTCTTGGGGAGAGTCAGAAAGCTCTGATTAGAGAAAAGGCCTTTTTGGCCTTTTTAACTATCCCAAAGCCTAGGACCAAGAGCGGAGAGGCACCTTTGTTACTATGCCTCCGCCTCGAAAAGCCAGAGAAAACCCGAGGGGGAAAGAAATTTGGGGGTTTTAAAAAAAAGATCTTAAAACAACCTTTTTAGTG
>JAGTTL010001497.1:0-13638 GCA_036851935.1 Coregonus suidteri | reverse complement strand
AATATTCACATCAATATAGCAAAAGCAAAACACATAGAGGATGATACAGGAGTTGCTGAGCCAACTGTGGATGAGGCCTTAGCTGTTTATGTTGTCGGTAGTTATATTGGGATGTCTATTTATTGACACTGCTTTTAAATTGTCAGTCAAGGCCCTTCTAGAACTCCATGGGAGCTCATACAAAGGCTAAGCATCTCATGTAGAGATCCTGGTTCGAATCCAGGCTCTGTCGCAGCCGGCCGCGACCGGGAGACTCATGGGCGGCGCACAATTGGCCCAGCGTCGTCCGGGGTAGGGGAGGGAATGGCCGGCAGGGATGTAGCTCAGTTGATAGAGCATGGCGTTTGCAACGCCAGGGTTGTGGGTTCGATTCCCATGGGGGGCCAGTATTAAAAAAATATGTGTTCACTAACTGTAAGTCACTCTGGATAAGAGCGTCTGCTAAATGACTAAAATGTAAATGTAATGTACTGAAACGTAGATGGACAATTATTAGGCAAGGCCTGTAACTTGATCCCTACACAGTAAAAAATAATAATGTTGTTTTTAAGGTAATTTACTGGCAGACAGTTACCTGTAAGTTACTGAAAAAAGCGGTACAGTATGTTACTGAAAATTCCAAAGAAACTTTTGTTTACAGTAATACCAAAGTTTCTTTGGAATTTACAGTAACATACTGTATATATATATTTTTTTACAGTAACTTACAGGTATCTGGCTGCCAGTAAGTTACTGTAAATACAACAGGATTTTATTTAAACCCACAGAGACAGTCCTTGATTCGCGGGAAACAACCTTATCCACCCTCATCATCAGCATGTGAAAAGGTCCCCTGTGTTCTCATTTTACGATTTAGTTATTTTGCAGACGCTTTTATCCAGAACAAATTACAGTAGTGAGTGCATACATTTTCATTTTGTTCATACTGGTCCCCGTGGGAATCAAACCCACAACCCTGGCATTGCAAGTGCCATGCTCTACCAACTGAGCCACACTGGAACTCACGCTTTTTCTCTCCTCTCTCTCTCCTCTCTCTCTCATGCAGATTCATGCCTAATAACATTTAGGAACACAAACTCAAACAAACACACTTTACATAAAACAAACACACTATATATTAAAAAAACTAACATAAGTATCTATCTAAAATTACACATACTACCCGTAATACACACTCATAAACAGGCAACGCAAATACATTGTCACAAACGCATACAGTAAGCACAGAGAAAGGCAGATGGATGGAGGGAAAGGTAGTTGCATAAGAGAACGTGACATGCTTTCATCTCTAGGAGGCATGCGTCTAAAAGAGATGGAGAGAGTGGGCGGGGTTGTAGGAGAGAAGGGTCTGGTTGCAGTTTTATTTTGTTTAGCATTGACTCAATGCTGTCTCCTACACTTGCAATGGCACTGTGACTGAAGCATCTACCGATGTAGGATCTTAATTTGAGCCAGTTTACTTCAGCAGGAAAAGAATCCTGCAGCAACAGGATATGTGCATTATTATGTGGATTATAATTAATTGACATTTCTGTAGAGGTTGATATATTTTTCGTTAAGGCAAATAATGTCTGAAATGCCAAACTTTAGAAGCCTTTTTAAAACTCAAATACACTACAAGTTTGCATTTCAGCAACAAAATAGTGATCAAATTAAGATCCTACATCTGTAATTTACCTCCAACATTTTATATACTTGACATGTACACGCTTTCTGTGGCACAGTCTACGTTGCAGCCTTTTAACTTAATTACATTGTGTAATCACTATCTCAATGGATCCTCTCGAACAAACGACATGCTTGCGATGTTGTTGTGTATTGTTAGATATTAGATATTACTGCATTGTTGGAGCTAGGAACACAACCATTCCGCAAGAAGATCTGCTAAGTACTGTATGTGTATGCGACCAGTACAATTTGCAGAGCAGAACCCACAGCAAAATCCAAATATCTCCAAATATTTTGTGCTCAATACCATTGATTTAGTTCCATATTGAATGTTAATATCCATGTAGTATTCTGCTCAGTGGTTCTGTCCTTAAACTAGAAGGTACAGAAAACACTTACATACAGTATTTATTATGGACATGTTTCTATCTTTATTCATCTCTGTCAATTAAGATAGTTATTTAGTGGTGTTGTTGTTCATTCAGTTCCATGTAGCAGAGGCGTGTTAGTGAAGCTGCTGGGTTTATTTCCCACAGGTATGGCTTCTATAACCAGCTCTGATGAGTGTGTGATGTGTTCTGACAGAAAGGCCTGCTGATTGGTTTCCTTGGAGGAAGGTTATATTCTCAGTTATAAACTCAGCGTTGTCCTTGGCTCCCTCCCACTGAAGGGTGAGGCCTTGCCAGCCCAGACACAAAGGGGAAAACAACCACCCTCTCAAATAGAGCTGATAAGGGCAAATGCTTACTTGCTCTGGTCAGGCTGCAGTGTAGACATTATGTTGGGGTTGCCGTCAGTTCTGTGCACGGGATTGTACTGTATGAGTGGAATTGTAGGTAGGTAGTCCTCCACCTGTAATGCAAACAGGACAATGGCTCATGTTCAGCACTTCTAATAATTATTTGCTCCAAACCGGAATGATACAGATAAAGGATCTTAATTTGATCCCCCTGTTGAAGGAGAACTTTCCTGCAATGCAATTTCCACTTAGAAATTTCAGACTTGATTTTCCCTTACGAAAAATGTATCAACCCCTACAAAAATGTCCATTAATTATAATCCACATAATAATTCACATTTCCTGTTGCTGCAGGATCATTTTCCTGCTGTAGCAAATTAGCTCAAATTAAGATGTCTCATGTCTTTTGTATTATTTTCACTTGACTATTACAATGGTGGAAATTTGACTCCCTAATGGTTCATTCAAATGACTTCCTGGCTTTCTGTAACACTGATTTATCACAAATCAACAAGCTAATCACACATCTATTACGGAAACACACCCACATACAAACCATGACAACATACAGTAATTCACATGAGTGTGTTATAATGCACGTTGCCTTTCATATATAGTAAGACACTCACTCATTAGTTTTCTGTAAATGTTGTTGATACATGTTCTGTTGAGAACACCAGGGAAAATATCATTCTGCTAGCATTTTCCATCAAATACATTACAATCTGCCTTGGATGATGTTTACACACACAGCCATGCATGCTAACAAGCACATGCTCTCACACACGCTCAGACACATTCATGCATGCACACACATTGCTTGTGCTGCAGGTCAGAGGTAAGAAGGAGGAAGGGTGGCTCTCATGTTGGCTTAATGTATTGTAAAATGAGATTACCAGTTTGTCTCAAGATAAAGCGTTTAGAGAATGCATTTAGGATACTAATGACACACATGCCATGATACCACTCTGCTTAGAAGTTCCTCAATGATGTGGTGATCCTTTCCTGTATCTATATTACAGTATTGTTTCTATGTTCTGTACCAGCGGTCTGTGGACAGTCATGGAGTAAAGATAAAGGAAAGGTTAGTTAATGTTTTTCAAAGATAGCTGTTTCATTTCCTTTCTCTGGAGAGTTCAATTGGACTCATGGAATTTGTGTTAACGGCTCAAGTTCCTTCATTAGTGAACAATGTGATACTTTTCCAATGTTCCAGGTTTTCCTCTAACAGCTGCATATCATACATTATTAATAATGTTGCTGTACTGATACAGATAGTTGATTGTGTTGGAGAAAATGTTGGATGTTCTGAGAGTAATGTCACATGGACTTAGATTTTGGATATTCTGCACAGGAAGTTGACAGCAGTTAAATTGTTTCTCAGTCCAATGACATGCCTCGGTAATTAAGCACATGCAGGGATGCTGCTGATTTTATTTTCACACCAGTGAAAGAATGGAAGCAAGTCTGTCACCTTTGCTGGGCTTGTGAGAGAAAATGTTGTGGCGACAAGGACAGTAACACTCTTCCTTCTGGCCTTACCACAACCTGTCTTCATTTCAGAAACCCAACCAGAAGGATATTTTTATGTGGAGGACAGGACAGATGGAAACAGTCAAGAGTGTGAAAACGAAGTCATTGAATTTAATTTACACTTGTGGATTGAAGTGTTCTTGTGGTTGTTGTTGCTGCAGTGGTTGTTGTTATTGTTGTTGCTGCTGTGGTTGTTGTTGTTGTCAATGTCTAGTGTGTGTTGTGTGTGTGTCAGAGAATGAGAGTGAGAGTGTGAATGAATGTGTGTGTTTCTAAGAAAGAAATTGCAGTGGGCTTTTCTTCTTTCAGACGCCACCCTCCCTGTCATGTGAGCCATCATCTCCAGACCTCTGCTGCCTCAGGCGGGTGGAGTTACCATATCTAATGTACTGTGTTATCACTTGCATTATCACACATTGCAGAAGGGCCTGCAGCTTGCAAAGCCTTCAACAACAATAGACAGTATCAGAGTGATTCGCTCTAGATCAGTTTCTTTAAAAGTAATGAATTTCTCTCAATGTAATGAGTCAGTCAGACTGTATTGTCATTTCTGTCTGACTCTTTCTGATTGTATAAGTGGGACACAGGGTACATTTACTACCCTGAATTAAACCTAATGGGAAAAGGCATTGCCTAGGGTTAAGTGTAAAGGGTTAACTGGGATATGTTTTTTTGTGCCTTTTTCCATTACACAAGCCTCCCAAGGGTCACTGGAGACCACTTAATTTCTCAACACCCTGGTGTGCTTCTTTTGTCAATGAATCCTTTCTCCTGAGAGGTTGTTGTTATTATTGTGAGTATCAGGGTTGTAAGGCGTGCCTGTACTATACCGTAAAGTTGAAAAGATCCATTTGATTGACACTTTATATTGGCATTGCTTTGGCTCGGTTTGTTAAAGGTCAAGGATGTTGGAAGTTGTGGACCATGCACAAAAATAACTGTCTTAGAAAAATAACCTAATTGGCATTTGTTCTCCTATAATGTAATCACTAAGCCCTTTGTGTCCAGGTAGTACTCTGGCTCTATTACTACTGGACTGTGGTTGTGGTGTATGTGCCTGCCTCCTCTCAGACTTGGACCTGTTTAAGGATGCAGTCCGGGATCTTAAGCAAAACAAATTCGTAACATATTGTATGAATTGGATTCGTAAACATATCATATCAATTGGATGACGTAGTACACAACTGGATGACGTGTTACACAAAAAACTGGGACCTGTTTTGGCTTGTGAGCACCACTTTCAAAACTACTGGCTGAAATTATACAAAAGTTCTGGAGCATCGCTATAATATTCCAGTGGTGTTAAGTGGAGTTATGCAACCCCATCAGCCTCTTCTGGCAGCAGCAGCACTGCTGTCAGCCCTAATCTATGGGCAGCAGTGTATAGCAGCCTATACATTAAGGACTATGCATTATAGCACCATTCAAAATTGATGCGGTGGCACCGTCACGTTATCGTTTGGGCCAGATGCCATGGTGAACACAGTGCCCTCCCGGAAATAATACCTTAAGTGCTGGTGCAAAAGCTGACCCAGAAACAAGCTTTCCCCTATACAGTACATAACATCCCTCTTCCCTTCCCTCCTCCCTGCAGGCCCCACCAGTACTAGCAACTCTCTTACCGGAGGAGCACCACAGTTTAGGTGCACGCCCTTTCAAGTGACACCCAGTTAAGAGTACTGACCTAGATTTGTGTTGTAGAACTGAAGAGAGCTGTGGGGGTGTGCTAATGCTCTGTTCCTACAGGTTTGTATTCTAAGCTCCCTCGCTTATAATCTCTCCTTCTCTCTTTCCCTCTCCCTCCTTCTCTCCATCCCTCTCCTCTCTCCCCTGCAGTGGATAGCCTTCGCCTCCCTGTTCTTCATCCTGGTTTCCATCACCACCTTCTGCCTGGAGACACACGAGGCCTTCAACCCCATCATCAACCGGACGGAAATCGACCCGCTGGACAACAGCACGCGGGTCTACCAGGAGACTGAGACCGTGGTCTTCCTCACCTATATTGAGGGGGTCTGTGTGCTGTGGTTTACATTTGAGTTCATTATGCGAGTGACATTCTGTCCGAGCAAGCTGGAGTTTTTCCGTAACACCCTCAACATCATCGACTTTATTGCCATCATGCCCTTCTACCTGGAGGTGGGGCTGAGTGGGCTCTCTTCCAAGGCAGCTAAGGATGTACTGGGTTTCCTACGCGTGGTACGCTTTGTCCGGATCCTCCGAATCTTTAAGCTGACTCGGCACTTTGTGGGACTGCGTGTCCTGGGTCATACACTTCGAGCCAGCACCAATGAGTTCCTACTTCTCATCATCTTCCTCGCCCTGGGTGTGCTCATCTTCGCCACTATGATCTATTATGCTGAACGGATTGGTGCCAAGCCCAATGACCCCCGAGCCAGCGAGCACACACACTTCAAGAACATTCCTATTGGATTCTGGTGGGCTGTGGTGACCATGACAACCCTTGGCTATGGAGACATGTACCCTCAGACATGGTCTGGCATGCTGGTGGGAGCGCTGTGTGCTCTGGCTGGTGTGCTGACTATCGCCATGCCAGTGCCTGTTATTGTCAATAACTTTGGTATGTATTACTCCCTGGCGATGGCCAAACAGAAGTTACCAAAGAAAAAGAACAAGCATATCCCCCGCGCCCCACTTCTGGGCTCCCCCAATTACTGTAAGTCGGAGGTAACCTCACCTCACCACAGCACGCAGGACGACACATGGCCCCTGGCACCACAAGAACCACCAGAAGAGATCTTAGAAATAAACAGAGCAGGTAGGAAAACTTTCTGCCGAATGTCCGTCTGAATCTGAATGAAAAGAAAATAAATGCTCAAACAGACTGAACACCCCTGCCTTCACTCCTCCTCCTCCTCCTCCTCCTCCTCCTCCTCCTCCTCCTACTCCTCCTCCTCTCTCCTCTTCCCCCTCCTCCTCCTGCTAACTCACCAGTCAGAAAAACAGCCATTCACCACACCAGGATCCATTGAATGTAGAGAGCCCCTACATGACAGTATGTTGACCAGTGACCACTCCACACATACACATGTCATCAACTCCACTGCCTACTCACCAGACATTATCAACCTCATACCACACCAGACCAATCTCCCCCTCAACTACCTTTTCATCTCTACCCTGACCAGTTTTATGCAGTGATGAAAACACCAAAGATAACACAGTGGCACATACAGTAGCCAGCCATCCTGACAGCAGATGTTAAATAGCCTATTTTCTCCCCTCAGATGGAAAATACATCACCATTTATGAATCACACCCATGCATTTATGATATTTCCTAGTTAACGTATCTGCTTTTGTGCTGTCTCTGGAAAAATACTGCAGTACTGTGAAAAAAGTTTAAAGCCTGCAGACATATTGTTCATTTGTATTCATTTGCCAAATGTATTTTTATGATGCATAGGCCAGCTAGCAGAATAGGAAGCTTCTCAGAATATACTGTATATATACAGTATCTCACAAAAGTGAGTACACCCCTCACATTTTTGTAAATATTTGAGTGTATCTTTTCATGTGACAACACTGAAGAAATGACACTTTGCTACAATGTAAAGTAGTGAGTGTACAGCTTGTATAACAGTGTAAATTTGCTGTCCCCTCAAAATAACTCAACACACAGACATTAATGTCTAAACCGCTGGCAACAAAAGTTAGTACACCCCTAAGTGTCATGTGACACTCCCCGGTGTCATGTGACTCATTAGTGTTACAAGGTCTCAGGTGTGAATGGGGAGCAGGTGTGTTAAATTTGGTGTCATCGCTCTCACACTTCTTCATACTGGTCACTGGAAGTTCAACATGGCACCTCATGGCAAAGAACTCTCTGAGGATCTGAAAAAAAGAATTGTTGCTCTACATAAAGATGGCCTGGGCTATAAGAAGATTGCCAAGACCCTGAAACTGAGCTGCAGCACGGTGGCCAAGACCATACAGCGGTTTAACAGGACAGGTTCCACTCAGAACAGGCCTCGCCATGGTCGACCAAAGAAGTTGAGTGCACGTGCTCAGCGTCATATCCAGAGGTTGTCTTTGGGAAATAGACGTATGAGTGCTGCCAGCATTGCTGCAGAGGTTGAAGGGGTGGGGGGTCAGCCTGTCAGTGCTCAGACCATATGCCGTACACTGCATCAAATTGGTCTGCATGGCTGTCGTCCCAGAAGGAAGCCTCTTCTAAAGATGATGTACAAGAAAGCCCGCAAACAGTTTGCTGAAGACAAGCAGACTAAGGACATGGATTACTGGAACCATGTCCTGTGGTCTGATGAGACCAAGATAAACTTATTTGTTTCAGATGGTGTCAAGCGTGTGTGGCGGCAACCAGGTGAGGAGTACAAAGACAAGTGTGTCTTGCCTACAGTCAAGCATGGTGGTGGGAGTGTCATGGTCTGGGGCTGCATGAGTGCTGCCGGGACTGGGGAGCTACAGTTCATTGAGGGAACCATGAATGCCATCATGTACTGTGACATACTGAAGCAGAGCATGATCCCCTCCCTCCGGAGACTGGGCTGCAGGGCAGTATTCCAACATGATAACGACCCCAAACACACCTCCAAGACGACCACTGCCTTGCTAAAGAAGCTGAGGGTCTCCAGACCTAAACCCTATTGAGCATCTGTGGGGCATCCTCAAACGGAAGGTGGAGGAGTGTAAGGTCTCTAACATCCACCAGCTCTGTGATGTCGTCATGGAGGACTGGAAGAGGACTCCAGTGGCAACCTGTGAAGCTCTGGTGAACTCCATGCCTGTCAGAATGCGACGTGAATGCGGTAGGCGAAGTCAAACGCAGGACACCGAGCTACTGGAAACAATACTTTACTAACAAAGTAACCAGAATACAAAACAACCTCCAAACAGGGAGGGGAATACCCGCACACTAGCAACTGCCGAAAATGACGAGAACAATCACACACAACACACAATGAACGACATAGGGTTAAATAGGGAATACAATACAACATAATAGGAAACAGGTGTACACAATCAAGACAAAACAAGTCAAACACAGAAACATAGATCGGTGGCAGCTAGTACTCCGGGGACGACGAACGCTGAAGCCTACCCGAGCAAGGAGGAGGAGCAGCCTCGGCTGATTCCGTGACAGTACCCCCCCCCCTTGACGCGCGGCCCCAGCCGTGCGCCGACCCCGGCCTCGGGGATGGCCAGGAGGACGTGGAGCAGGGCGAGTCAGATGACTCCGGTGGAAGTCCCTCAACATGGAGGGATCTAGGATGTCCCTCCTGGGGACCCAGCACCGTTCCTCCGGACCGTACCCCTCCCACTCCACGAGATACTGCAGGCCCCCCGTCCGACACCTCGAATCCAAGATGGAACGGACTGAGTACGCCGGAGCCCCCTCGATGTCCAACGGGGGCGGAGGAGCCTCTCGTACCTCACTCTCCTGGAGTGGACCAGCCACCACCGGCCTGAGGAGAGACACATGGAACGAGGGGTTAATGCGGTAATTAATGGGCAGTTGTAACCTATAGCATACCTCGTTCAGTCTCCTCAGGACTTTAAATGGCCCCACAAACCGCCGACCCAGCTTCCGGCAGGGCAGGCGAAGGGGCAGGTTTCGGGTCGAGAGCCAGACCCGATCTCCCGGTGCATACACCGAACCCTCACTGCGGTGGCGATCGGCACTCGCCTTTTGCCGCCTGATAGCCCGCTGCAGATGGACATGCGCAGCGTTCCAAGTTTCTTCCGAGCGCCGAAACCACTCGTCCACCGCAGGGGCTTCGGTCTGGCTCTGATGCCAAGGTGCCAGAACCGGCTGATAACATAGCACACACTGGAAAGGCGTAAGGTTAGTGGACGAATGGCGGAGTGAGTTTTGGGCTATCTCTGCCCAGGGAATATATCCCGACCACTCCTCTTGCCGGTCCTGGCAATACGACCTCAGAAACCTACCCACATCCTGGTTCACTCTCTCCACCTGCCCATTACTCTCGGGGTGAAAACCTGAGGTAAGGCTAATCGAGACCCCCAGACCTTCCATAAATGCCCCCCAGACTCTAGAGGTGAACTGGGGACCCTGATCAGACACTATATCCTCAGGCACCCCATAGTGCCGGAAGACGTGTGTAAACAGGGCCTCAGCAGTTTGTAGGGCAGTAGGGAGACCTGGCAGGGGAATGAGACGGCAGGCTTTAGAAAACCGATCCACAACGACCAAGATCGTAGTGTTCCCCTGGGAGGGGGGAAGGTCCATGACAAAATCCACCGATAGGTGAGACCACGGCTGTTGTGGAACGGGTAGGGGTTGTAACTTCCCCCAGGGCAGGTGTCTAGGTGCCTTACACTGGGCGCACACCGAGCAGGAGGAAACATAAACCCTCACGTCCTTCGCTAAAGTTGGCCACCAGTACTTCCCACTAAGGCAGTGCACTGTCCGACCAATACCAGGATGACCAGAGGAGGGTGACGTGTGAGCCCAGTATATCAAACGATCGCGAACCTCGAGCGGCACGTACCTCCGACCCTCTGGACACTGTGGAGGAGTAGGATCGGAACGTAACGCCCGCTCGATTTCCGCATGAACCTCCCACACCACCGGTGCCACCAGACAAGACGCCGGGAGTATGGGAGTGGGCTCAATGGACCTCTCCTCTGTGTCATATAGTCGGGACAGGGTGTCTGCCTTAGCGTTTTGGGACCCTGGTCTATAGGTGAGCTTAAAGACAAAGCGGAAGAGAAACATAGACCACCTTGCCTGGCGAGGATTCAGCCTCCTCGCTGCCCAGATGTAGTCCAGGTTACGATGGTCAGTCAGAATGAGAAAAGGGTGTTTAGCCCCCTCAAGCCAATGTCTCCACACCTTCAGGGCTTGAACCACAGCTAGCAGCTCCCTGTCCCCCACGTCATAATTGCGCTCCGCCGGACTGAGCTTCTTAGAATAGAAAGCACAGGGTCAGAGTTTAGGTGGCGTACCCGAGCGCTGAGACAGCACAGCGCCGATCCCAGCCTCGGAAGCGTCCACCTCCACCTGGAATGCCAAAGAGGGATCCGGATGCGCCAGCACCGGAGCCGAGGTAAATAGGTCCTTCAGACGTTTAAACGCCCTGTCCGCCTCAGCTGACCACTGCAGGCGCACCGGACCCCCCTTTAGCAGAGAGGTAATGGGAGCTGCTACCTGTCCAAAGCCCCGGATAAACCTCCGGTAGTAATTGGCAAAACCCAAGAAGCGCTGCACCTCCTTTACCGTGGTGGGAGTCTGCCAATTACGCACGGCAGAAACGCGGTCAATCTCCATCTCTACCCCTGACGCAGACAACCGATGTCCCAGGAAGGAGATGGACTCCTGGAAGAACAGACATTTCTCCGCCTTCGCATACAGGTCATGCTCCAACAGTCTACCAAGCACTCGACGCACCAGGGACACATGCTCGGCTCGTGTAGCGGAGTATATTAGAATGTCATCAATTTATACCACAACACCCTGTCCATGCAAGTCCCGGAAAATCTCGTCCACAAATGATAGGAAGACTGAAGGAGCATTCATTAAACCGTATGGCATGACGAGGTACTCATAGTGACCCGAGGTGGTACTGAATGCTGTCTTCCACTCATCTCCCTCCCTAATGCGCACCAGGTTGTACGCGCTCCTGAGATCCAATTTTGTGAAGAATCGTGCCCCGTGTAATGACTCCGTCATACTAGCAATCAGAGGGAGAGGATAGCTGTATTTGATGGTGATCTGATTTAGACCACGGTAATCAATACACGGGCATAAACCCCCATCCTTCTTCTTCACAAAAAAGAAACTTGAGGACGCAGGGGAAGTGGACGGCCGTATGTAACCCTGTCTCAGAGATTTGGTGACGTAGGTCTCCATAGCGGCCGTTTCCTCCTGAGACAGAGGATACACGTGACTACGTGGAAGCGCAGCGCCTACTTGGAGGTCTATCGCACAATTCCCCTGTCGATGAGGTGGTAATTGAGTCGCCTTCTTCTTACTGAAGGCGAGTGCCAAATCGGCATACTCAGGTGGAATGTGCAAGGTGGGAACTTGGTTCGGGCTTTCCACCGTCGTTGCCCCTACGGAAACGCCTACACACCGCCCAGTACACTAATCAGACCATCTCTTGAGAGCTCTCTGCTGCCATGAAATGTTGGGGTTATGAGATGTTAACCAGGGAAGCCCCAACACCACGGGAAACGCAGGAGAATCAATGAAATACAAACGTAATATCTCCTCATGGCCCTCCTGCGTTTTCATCCGGAGAGGCGCCGTGACCTCCCTAAACAATCCTGACCCCAAAGGGTGGCTATCTAGGGCATGAATAGGGAAGGGCACATCAACAGGTACGATAGGAATCCCTAACTTATAGGTGAACTGGCGATCGATAAAATTCCCAGCTGCGCCTGAATCTACTAGCGCCTTATGCTGGGAGTGAGGAGAAACCTCGGGAAACACCACTTTAATACACATATGATCAACAGAGAGCTCTGGGTGAGTTGGGTGCCTACTCACCTGGAATGACTCATCAGTGTGTCGTCCACTGCCTCGATTCCTAGGAGACCCTCCCCAGCACCGACCAGCAGTGTGTCCTCTGCGGCCACAGTTGGTGCAGGGGACGGCCTCCCTCCTGGTCTCCCTCCTGGTCTCCCTAGCACCAGCACCCCCGAGCTCCATAGGGGTCGGCTCGGAAGTGCTGGGGGATGGAATGGACGGCCCCGAATCCGGACGTCCGCGGGTAGCCAACAGGGTATCCAGGCGAATCGACATGTCCACCAGTTGATCAAAGCTGAGGTTGGTGTCCCTGCAGGCCAATTCCCGACGCACGTCCTCCCTCAGGCTACATCTATAGTGGTCGATGAGGGCCCTCTCATTCCATCCCGTGTTGGCAGCCAGCGTCCGGAAGTCCAGCGCGAACTACTGCGCGCTCCTCCTCCCCTGTCTAAGGTGGAATAGACGCTCACCCGCCACTTTACCCTCTGGTGGATGATCGAATACTGCCCGGAAGCGGCGGGTGAACTCCGCATAGCTGACCGTAGCGGCGTCTATCCCACCCCACTCGGCGTTGGCCCACTCCAGCGCCTTGCCGGACAGACAGGAGATGAGGGCGGACACGCTCTCGTATCCCGAGGGCGCCAGGTGAATGGTTGCTAGGTAGAGTTCAACCTGGAGTAGGAAACCCTGGCACCCGGCCACTGTGCCATCATAAGCCCTCGGGAGCGAGAGCCGAATCCCACTGGACCCCGGAGGTGAAACGATGGGCATCGCCGATGGTGGTGGTATCGTTGGAGGGGATATAGGTAGACCCCCTCTTTCCCATCGCTCAATGGTGTTCACCACCCGTTCCATGGCGGTGCCGAGAGCCTGGATCATGGTCGCTTGGTGTTCAACGCGTGCCTCCATAGATCCAGCTGGCACCGCCTCTCCTGCTGACTCCATGAGAGGTGTGTGATTCTGTCAGAATGCGACGTGAATGCGGTAGGCGAAGTCAAACGCAGGACACCGAGCTACTGGAAACGATACTTTACTAACAAAGTAACCAGAATACAAAACAACCGCCAAACAGGGAGGGGAATACCCGCACACTAGCAACTGCCGAAAATGACGAGAACAATCACACACAACACACAATGAACAACAGAGGGTTAAATAGGGAATACAATACAACATAATAGGAAACAGGTGTACACAATCAAGACAAAACAAGTCAAACACAGAAACAT
>JAGTTL010001496.1:0-13641 GCA_036851935.1 Coregonus suidteri | reverse complement strand
CAGTGCAAAATAGTGGGGGAGAAATGATTAGCTGTTCAGGAGTCTTTATGGTTTTGGGGGTGGAAGCTTTTGAAAAGTTTTTTTGGAAACCTAGACTTGGAAATTCGGAAACCGCTTGATTTTGCGGGGTGGGGCAAAAAAGAAAAACAGGTTTTAATGAATAGGGGGCGGGGGGTCTTTGACAATTTTGAGGGCCCTTCCTTTGACACCGCCTGGTATAAAAGGTCCTGGATGGCGGGCGGAGCTTTCCCCCAGTGTTTTGTATTTGGGCCTTTACGCATCCCCCTCGTGTTAGTGCCTTGCGGTCAGGGGCCCAAGCATTTTTTTTTTTTTTTTTTTTTTTTGGGCCTTTACCGGGCTTGGGGAAAACATTTTCAGGTGTTTCTGAGGGGGCCAGCTGTGGGAATTTTTTTTGAGGTTTCTGGGGGGCCCAAAAGGCCAAAAAATCTTTTTAGTCCCCTGGGGGGAAAGGTTTTTGTGTCCCCCCTTTTCCACAAATGTCTTGGTGTGTTTGGGACCAGGATATTTCCCTTTGGGTGAGGGGGTGGAAAAAAAGGAATTGAAGCTATAAACCCTGTTCCCAACTCCCGGCCCCGTCGATGAGAAATGGGGGGCGTGATGGGGTCCTTTTTTTTCCTGTAGCCCAAAATCATTTCCTTTTGGTCTTGGTCCCCTTTTGGGGGGAAAAGAGGTTGTTGCCCCTGGCCCCAACAGGCCAGATTCTGACTCCTCCCTTTTAGGCTTTTCTCTCGTTGTCGGTGATAAGGAAAAACCATTTTTGTGTCGTGGGCCAAAATTTGTTGGGGTTGGGTGGCCAGCCATGCAGCCCATGGGTAAAACAGAGAGACAGGGGGGGGGAACTGGAGCACGCACCCCTGGGGGGGCCCCCGTTTTTGGGGACAGTGGGGCAGATGTGGTTAAAAACCAACCCTTCCCAAATTTGGGGCGGGCCCGTCAGGAAGTCCAGGACCATTTTCCCAGAGGGGGGGTGTTTGTCCAGGATCCTTAGCTTAGGGACCCCCTTAGGGGGAAAATTTTGGTGTTGAATGTGAGTTTGTAGTAAAAGATTAGAAATTCTAAAGTGGGGTTCCTCTTTGTCCAGGTGGGAAAGGGCAGTGGTGGGGGTGGATAGGATTCCCCATCATTGTGGATCTGTTGGGGGCGGTATGAAAAATTGGAGTGGCCTGGGGTTTTCTGGGATTATGCTGTTGATTTGACCCAGGACCAGTTTTTCAAAGCATTCGGGGCTACAAAAGTCAGTGCCCCGGGCCCGGATTCATTTAGGCGGGTTTATTTAGATTTTCTTGGGCAGGGGGAATATGGTGGTCTGTTTGAAAAGGGTTGGTTTTAAACGGGACTCAGTCGGGGGAAATTTTGGAAAAAAAGTCAGGTGAAGAAAACTTGCCCATTTGGGGCGGGCAAGCCGGAGTACAGTCCGGGTTTAACCCGTCATGCCCTGGGGCCCTTTTGGGAATGTTGACCTGTTAAAATTTCTTACTCCCCATGGGGCTACGGAGGGGCGTGAACATGGGCGTCCGGAACAGCTGTGCTCTAAGGGTTTGCTTTCAGTTTTTGCTTGCCCCCGAAGCGGGGAATGGGAAGGGGTTTTTTAGCTCGTCTGGTGGCTTGGTCACTGGGCAGCTCGCGGCGTTTTCCCCCTTTGGTAGTCTTAATAGTTTTCAAGCCCTGCCACATGAAGAGCGTCGGGAGCCAGGGGTTTAGTTGGGTTTTAAATTTTTTGACCTTTTATTAAACTCTTTCCCTTTTTGGGAGGGGTTTCGTGGAGGTCATGGGCCGGGAAATTTCTTAAAAAGGGGTCCGGGTTGGGTTTCCAATTTTCCTTTGAAAGCGGCAGCTCTCCCCTTTAGCTCAGTCGGATTTTTCCCTGAAAAATCCAGGCTTTTTGGTTGGGGGTATGTACGTACGGTCACGGTGGGGCAAATTTAATCGATGCACTTTTTTGATAAAGAAAAGTAAGGGAGGTGGTGTACTCCCTAAATGCTGTCTGAAGAACCCGGAACATGCCCCGTTTTTGTGTACCCCAAAAACGTCCTTTTACCCTTAGCTCTGGTCTTTTAATGACCACTTTTTTATTAGCCAAAATCATGGTCCCCCCCGTTTCAGTTTTGCTTAAAGCGGGAATTTCAGGAGGATAGAGTTAGGGGAAGGTTTTCCCAAATTTGGAGGGGGGGGAAGGGGGAAAGGGGCTTTGTTTTTGGCGTCTCTGGGGTGTGGGTAAGGTGGGTAGATTTTTTTTCCCCCTGGGGGTTCCCACTTTTTTTTAACAGGGCTGGTAGAAAGGGGTTTAAAACCGGTTTTAAAATTTTCCCCTGCTTTAAAGTCCCCGGTTTTACTGGGGAGCGGGCACCCGGGATGAGGGGTTTTTCCTTTTGTTTTAATTTTGGGCCTTTTGGTACAATATTCAGTGCAATTTAAATCCCACCCTTGGGTTTTGGGGTTTTTGGTTTAAAAGCAGCTATGAAAAATATAGATGACCCAATTCCCCCTTGGTAAAAGGGGGGGGACGTTTTTATCATAAGAAAACCTACCTAAGGCGAGAAAACCTTTGGGGATTTCCCTTTTAGTTTTTGTTGGGAAGTTTTGTGAACCAGCTTTTGGTTTAACAAATACAGAGACCGCCACCCCTCGTCTTACCTAGGATAACCGTAATCTTAAATCGTCAATTTTTATTCTCAAAAGATTGAACATTGGCTAATAGGATTGATGGGAGAGGCAGTTTACTCGTTCGCCGTCGGATCCTTACAAGGCACCCGGATCTGCGTCCACGATATCTCCGTCTCTTCCTCACGCGAATGACGGGGATCTGGGCCTTGTCGGGAGTCTGTAGAATATCCTTCGCGAACGCCTCGTTGAAGAAAAAGTATTCGTCCAACGCGAGGTGAGTAATCGCTGTCCTGATATCCAGAAGCTCTCTTTGGTTATAAGAGACGATGGCAGAAACATTATGTACAAAATAAATTACAAATAACGCGGAAAAACACACATAGTAGTACAATTGGTTAGAGGGCTGTAAAACGGCAGCCATCTTCTTCGGCGCTGTTCTGGGTCTTACTGATCATTCCGTACCACACAAATTCATTTAATTATTTATTTACTAACTAATTAAAAATGATAACACAAGATACAAACACGTACACGGTATAGGTAGGGATTAGAAACGTAATACAATGAAAACGGGTCCCTAGTGGACTAACACAATATGACACTTGTTACAAAAGATGCCGAGTTAAATAGAGAGAGAGAGAAACACACTTGGATACACATGGACCTACGCTCACAGTAATCCTAATACTTTGCCCTGAACTGCCGCCCGTTTGGGAAGAAAAGTAATGCATGTATTTAAGTGTTGGAGGTCTTCGTCGTGTATCTCTGTTGGACCCAGGCCTTCGTGGGAAGGGGTCGATTGGGCCTTCTCTTTCGGATGGCCTTTTAGATGTAAGGCTCAGATTGTCCACAAGAGGTCACAATGTCCCTTCTTCTTAATGTCTGTTTACTTTCACTCGTTCTGGAAGTGGTCTTCTGAGGACGGCTAATCAGCCATGTTGATGATCCCTGATGGGGATTTTCTATTTAAGCATAGTAAGCATAGTTAATTACATCACGACAAGCTAACAATGTATGGTTAAATAGTTAATCACAACATGACAAGAAGAGGCCTGAAACAGAGCCAGGAAATAGCTCAGGGAATTGTGAAACAGAGCCAGGAAATTGAGATTTTAACCATATGATTAGGATTTTTCAGTGGACTATGGGATAGACATGGTTAATCAACAAACACAGAGCTAGGGTTAAACACTGATACATCCCTGTTGCTAGGCAAGAACGTAATTGGTTTCTCTCACTGGGGTTATGTGTTTGTTCTCTGGTCATCTGCCCTGTCTTCGGTTGTCTTCTCTTATCAGTGACTGAAACCAGGCTGAACCCTTTGTCTCTCCTTGAGCGTCTTCCTGATTACATTATAGCGTGATGGGCTGGGACAGAGGGGTTAGGCTTGGGTATGTTTGAGAGATGGATTGCCGTGTTGTCCACAATCCATCTCCAGGTCAAGCCAGGGTGAGCCAGGGTTGAACAAAGTTCAAACTGAACATGATTGTTTTTACATGACAGGGCTGTTATTTGTGCATGACAAAGCTTGATTGGTCACACCACCATTGTTTCCAAACTGAATAGAAGTCAGATTGCGCCACTATCATAAACTGAGGAAGTGGTCGGAGCGGTCAAGAGGGGAAACTGAAGACAGTGGTGGTGGAACCAAAGAGGGAGAGGTTAAGATAAAAATGTATGTAAAATTACTATATAAACTGAGAGCTGGGAGGTGGACAATCAGATGCTCTGCAGACCACCTCGGCTCTATTGCTTGTGTAATAAAGTCTATCTTAATTCTACAAAAACTCTGAAATACTTTGTGTTTGACTGAGGACAAAGACAATTTGCTACAACATCCCCTGTGGGGTGATGAGAGCAGTGTAGTAGACGATGGCTTGAAGAGAGTAACAGGATGGTCCCACTTAAATCCCCCTTCTTAGATACAGTCCTTAGAACAGCTACTCAGCCGTAACGTTGATTGTTAGTGGAGGCAACTTTGTCGTCTTCACCTCGTGTTGATTTTCAGGGTCGGGACCAATATGGACAAAAGCTGCAGCTTGAGGTCCGTCTAGTCTGATCTGATAATTCTTATCTCAGTCTTTTATGCGCTCTGGTAAAGAGGGGCGTTTCCGTCATACAGACACGCTCTCTGAGCTGCCTCGGGCGTGGCTAGTTACGAGGCAAAAGTATTATTATCACTATGATCTTGTTAGAAAGCTAAAATCACATTCCTATCTTCACGAAAACATTGTCTTCCTCCTTGATATTTTCTACACAAGGTAAAGGCTTTATACCTGATATACACAGTGGAAAAGCTCTTCAAGTCACAATGTTTTTGTTATAACGCCTTTATACCATTTTTTAATGACATCACAAAATAGTCATTCATTTTTCCATATTCCATTTCTCATCATTCCCAATGTTTGGATGTTGAAATGTATTGTCCCAATGTTCATTGTTGGATGTGGAAGTTTTTGGGTAAGAGGGTCTGGTTGTGGTCGGCCATTTGCCAAGCTGATGTGAGGCCTTTGATCCTCACCCAGGGAGAGTCATGACATATCCCAGGACAAATTAGCTAGCAACAGCAAGCTAGCTAGCTAAATTGCCATAAATGTTTAATGCTTTTCGACCTGTCCCCAAATTAATATAGTTGGTTCAGAGTTTGGTTTGGTATTTCAACCTGCGTGTCCTGATCGCATCTGGTGAAGGTATAGGTTTAAAAAGTGAATGGAAGTATGGAGGTAGTTTTGTGCCTACCCAAAAAAGGGGTTAAATATGTGTAAAAAAATAAATAAATAAATATATATATATATCTCTATATATATATATATATATACATATTTCCTGAACTTTCTTATATGTACTAGATATAGGACTTCAAAACCTTATTCCTTATGATTTATTTTTTTACTGTCTTTTTTGCCATTTATTAATGTGTTATTCAAAGTGTTTCTATGGGCTATAGTAGTAAAGGACTAATTCAATTTTTATCAAATACATTTTTTATATATTTTTTTGATACCTAATGGGGTCCTAAAATTCGAAATCAAATAATCTTTGTGTAAGTTATGCTAACCTTTATGTGTGTCATTTTGAAGAACGTTTTGTTAACAATGAAAATGAAAATCAATTTTTGAATAAAACGCTGAAGTGGTATCAATATATTGACGACATTTTTTTTTGTTTATGGGGAGGAACGGGAGAAAAGCTGTCAGACTTCATGGCATTAATCAATGACATTGACCCCCAATCTCCAATTCACTATTGAATGTGACACTAAATGTGTTCATTACCTCGACATGTGGATTGAGAAATCAAATGGAACCCTGTTCCAACTGTGTCCAGAAAATAAACGGACATAAATACTCTATTACAGGGGGACAGCTTCCACCCTGAGCCGTTAAAAAGAGGACTTCCAGGAAGCCCGTTTTTCAGACTGCGCCGTATATATGCCACTCCACAGAGGACTATCTAGAAAAAGCAGCGGAGATGCGCAATAGGTTTCTAAGAAGAGGCTACTCTCCACAATGTGTGGGTGAAGCTCTTGATTTGGCATTGGGGAAAACGAGTGTCACGAGAATTTCTATCTCTAATTCAACCTAAGCTTGAATCATTACCAGAGGTTGTAAGGCTCTGGTTTTAATCATAAATGATTCAAGGTCCACAACCAGCAAGAATGATCTGTATGTTTATTCATGGAGAGCTCTGGCGCCAAAACCCATACACTCCTGTTTTATACCCCTTGACACACAAAGGCACTTTGCTCCCGCCCACCTTTAGGAGGCTTTTTTAACCCATTCCCCTTCACCCTGGAATGTTTAGTCCCGCCCCCCCTCTGTTAGTGGGTTGCCACTACATTATAACTAACACCGTTCACACATTTATACTGTATTTGGGGTGAAATCATTTAGTCATTATTCTTAAAATACAAATTAATCTAACAATCCACCCCTTTGACTAAATGTCTTCCCATTCAGGATAAATGTATTTTACAAGCATGATTAATCTCAGAGATCACGTCAGAACTAATAAACATTTCATCCAATTGCTGTCTTTCAGGGTCCAAATCCTCGTCATCCACCAAGCCTGGAGGATCGTTTTTTCACATTCCCCTGGTCAGAGTCCGGAGTCAGTCCATCTCTCATCATTGTTTAGATACTGCATTTCACCAACGCCTGACTCACCAATCCTCGGACACAGGGAACAAGACAACAACCACATAATACAAGAATACCCATACAAAACACTGACCGCTCCTAAGATGGTGGCTGCTAAGGTTTTCCATTTACCAAACATTTAATCAAACCACCCTATCCACGATGTACTAACTTCTGAGTTCTCAGTTCATTCTTCACTTAGTGCAGTTAATTCTGTAAGAGCTCTGGTGACTGTCCCATCCAGTGTGGTGTTGTTAGGGATAAATGTGCAACAATGGCTTATCATTCTATAGACACCGGCCCTTTCTGCCTGATCTAGAACCAACCTCTACTAAGTTATGAGCGGGATGGCGGAAAATCGCTCAGAGCTCCCCTTTACTGCATCTCTAGTCTGGTCAATAAATCGTTGTTGGTTGTAATAGATATAATTTATCCAATCCACATTCTTGTTTATTGTCACCCACCAGAAAAATGTTGTGGTAAAACCCTCCCATATTTGATTCATAGCTTTGTATTCGTCTGGACCACCCCTGGGGATGCCTATACCATCTATCCAAATTGGCCTATTTCCTTCCTGACCTATATTTCTCCTCCTCCTAATTATTCTTCCTGTCACTGGTCTTTGATGACTAATTCTTACAGGTTTGGACCAAAAATACTGGTGCGCAAGTATCCACCCATCCTTCTGGTAATGTCTGCCGAATGCTCCCTTTGTTAGTGCATGCCCACCACACATCAGTCAGAGAGGGATGGTTAGGCTCCACATTTTTCCCCTCCCTTCCTTATCTAAATCAGTCACATTAATTATCTCCTTACAGCCATCAAAATCACCCAAGTTACGGGTGCCATTTCTATGTCTGTAACACTGGTATTCGCCAGGAGTTAAAGTGAATCTAGGTGGGCTGGCCGAGTAAGTCAACTTTGCCAGCCCAATCCCCGTGCAATTGGGCTCTTTTTGATTGGACCCCAGGTCTAATACACAGGGAAACATTGCCTTTGGCATTGGGGCGGTCAACATTGTCGGTCGCCCAATGGAGCATGCATAACAATTGGTCTCCCCCAAGGCCCTAGCGGTGTACTTCATCCACTTTAATAATAATAAATAATAATAATTTGCCATTTAGCAGACGCTTTTATCCAAAGCGACTTACAGTCATGCGTGCATACATTTTTGTGTATGGGTGGTCCCGGGGATCGAACCCACTACCTTGGCGTTACATGCGCCATGCTCTACCAGCTGAGCTACAGAGGACCACAGAGGACCACTTTAACCAGAGATTCTCATCAGGGACCCCCTCCACTTCCCCTTGGTTCCATTCTTGGAGGAGAAAATATTTCATAGTGGACGGGTTAGTCGAATTGACTCTGTCATCCCTTGACTGATCTACTCGGTCTATTGCTGTTAGTGGATTAATGACAGTACCTTTGCCCTCCATATCTTTTGACTCCATCAAATGCAATCTTAGACAAGTATCCCGTCCGTATTCGTCCGCGCAAGCCCAGTAAGTTCTTTTCATGTCCTCTTTAATGACCTTTACTATTGTTACTACCATCTCCGTGGGGATGTCGTTATACCTTCTTATCCTCCATCTGGACGTCCAGCCCCCCCCCCCCCCCCCCCCCCGTCTCATATCTCCGTCCCCCAGTATCTCTAAATACCTGAGCCCAGGAACAATCCGCCGAGGGAGCTGAACATAAATACAATGGGATCTTATAATTCCTTGCTTATCCGCCCTGATAAGATCCCTAATCCTAATTTTGAATCTTACTCCCCACCCTTATCTGACTCTTGACTATTACCGAGACTATGATGCAGCTCAGGGTCACCCATATTCCCAAAAACCGCCAACCCTCTCCTGCCTTTAGTCCTTCTGCTTGGTACCACCCCATACTCACACCCTAAGAACACACTACAGTGATGATAGGTCGGGGTAGGAGATCTTCGTTAACAGAGGTGATCCCCGGACCTTATTGGTCCAGTTCTTCTCTCCAACTCTGTGTGTGTTCAGTGGTGCTTGTATGTGGTCTTACCCTCTTGCAGTGGGTAACATGGACCCAGGTTGCTCTCTCTGCTATTCTAATGGCAAAGGCAGTGACCAATATAACCTGATAGGGCCCTTCCCAACAGGCCTGCTTCCAGTTTTTCTTCTTTAGGGACTGGATGCTCACCAGTCACCTGGTTAGATAGAGTAGGTCACCTTCTCCTTTAGTTCACCTGTGGGGCACAAAACCTCTGACATACGGGTGTGGTTAATAAACTGTCTTCACACATGTTCAGATTAATCTAACAATTTCTGACTGCATTCTCTTTCTAGACTGTATCTAAAAAAATGTTTTTTTTTATTTTTTAAGTATTTTGTCCTCTCCTTCATATATGATTTAATCCTACCATTAGCCTCTTCCCCCCTCTTGACACATAGTTCTGCTCATGTGTCAATATTACCACCTACCTAAACAATCACTTAGGTAATTTATCAACCAATTGCCATGCCTTTCATTTTTGAGACTGTCTTTTGCTTCTTTATTGCTCCTCCCACTTCCTTTGTCTTTTATGGCGGCTAAATTCGACTTTCATTCAGTTCAGAATCAAGGATTTCCTACTTACAAAGCATGTAGAGGTCTGTAATTTTTTATCATAGGTACACTTCAACTGTGAGAGACGGAATCTAAAACAAAAATCCAGAAAATCACATTGTATGATTTTTAAGTAATTCATTTGCATTTTATTGCATGACATAAGTATTTGATACATCAGAAAAGCAGAACTTAATATTTGGTACAGAAACATTTGTTTGCAATTACAGAGATCATACATTTCCTGTAGGTCTTGACCAGGTTTGCACACACTGCAGCAGGGATTTTGGCCCACTCCTCCATACAGACCTTCTCCAGATCCTTCAGGTTTCGGGGCTGTCACTGGGCAATACGGACTTTCAGCTCCCTGGTCCAAAGATTTTCTATTGGGTTCAGGTCTGGAGACTGGCTAGGCCACTCCAGGACCTTGAGATGCTTCTTACGGAGCCACTCCTTAGTTGCCCTGGCTGTGTGTTTCGGGTCGTTGTCATGCTGGAAGACCCAGCCACGACCCATCTTCAATGCTCTTACTGAGGGAAGGAGGTTGTTGGCCAAGATCTCGCGATACATGGCCCCATCCATCCTCCCCTCAATACGGTGCAGTCGTCCTGTCCCCTTTGCAGAAAAGCATCCCCAAAGAATGATGTTTCCACCTCCATGCTTCACAGTTGGGATGGTGTTCTTGGGGTTGTACTCAACCTTCTTCTTCCTCCAAACACGGCGAGTGGAGTTTAGACCAAAAAGCTATATTTTTGTCTCATCAGACCACATGACCTTCTCCCATTCCTCCTCTGGATCATCCAGATGGTCATTGGCAAACTTCAGACGGGGCCTGGACATGCGCTGGCTTGAGCAGGGGGACCTTGCGTGCACTGCAGGGTTTTTAATCCATGACGGCGTAGTGTGTTACTAATGGTTTTCTTTGAGACTGCGGTCCCAGCTCTCTTCAGGTCATTGACCAGGTCCTGCCGTGTAGTTTTTCTGGGCTGATCCCTCACCTTCCTCATGATCATTGATGCCCCACGAGGTGAGATCTTGCATGGAGCCCCAGACCGAGGGTGATTGACCGTCATCTTGAACTTCTTCCATTTTCTAATAATTGCGCCAACAGTTGTTGCCTTCTCACCAAGCTGCTTGCCTATTGTCCTGTAGCCCATCCCAGCCTTGTGCAGGTCTACAATTTTATCTCTGATGTCCTTACACAGCTCTCTGGTCTTGGCCATTGTGGAGAGGTTGGAGTCTGTTTGACTGAGTGTGTGGACAGGTGTCTTTTATACAGGTAACAAGTTCAAACAGGTGCAGTTAATACAGGTAATGAGTGGAGAACAGGAGGGCTTCTTAAAGAAAAACTAACAGGTCTGTGAGAGCCAGAATTCTTACTGGTTGGTAGGTGATCAAATACTTATGTCATGCAATAAAATGCTAATGAATTACTTAAAAATCAAACAATGTGATTTTCTGGATTTTTGTTTTAGATTCCGTCTCTCACAGTTGAAGTGTACCTATGATAAAAATTACAGACCTCTACATGCTTTGTAAGTAGGAAAACCTGCAAAATCGGCGATGTATCAAATACTTGTTCTCCCCACTGTATATATATATACCAGCACACATAAATAACCGTGCTAACCCACATTATATAATTAATACATGAGGCTCTCATAAACTGTTCCATGAACAATGTCTGGTCATTCATATAAGCATGTCTTTAGATGAACTGTTCCATGAACAATGTCTGGTCATTCATATAAGCATATCTTTAGATTAAGTAACGGTTGACATGACAATCGTCACACTCCCCATATTATTCTTTACCCAGAATGCAGCATAACAGTCATTGAACTCCTCTCTAAACACCAGCCATTTGTTGTCCTGCTGTCTCTCTGTCTCTCTCTCTCTCTCTCTGTCTCTCTCTCTCTCTCTCTCTCTCTCTCTCTCTCTGTCTCTCTCTCTCTCTCTCTCTGTCTCTCTCTCTCTCTCTCTCTCTCTCTCTCTCTCTCTCTCTCTCTCTCTCTCTCTCTCTCTCTCTCTCTCTCTCTCTCTCTCTCCTCTCTCTCTCTCTCTCTCTCTCTCTCTCTCTCTCTCTCTCTCTCTCTCTCTCTCTCTCTCTCTCTCTCTCTCTCTCTCTCTCTCTCTTTCTGTCTCTCTCTCTCTGTCTCTCTCTCTCTCTCTGTCTCTCTCTCTCTCTCTAGGAACCCCAGACCACAGTGATCCACAACCCAATAGATGGGAACAAGGTACAGCACTGACAGTGTGTGTGTATATGTATATACTTTATATTAAATGTATGTAGTTCTGTCCTTCAGCTGTTTCCCGTCTATTAATGTTCTGTAATATGTCATGTTTCATGTTTTGTGTGGACCTCAGGAAGAGTAGCTTCTGTTTTAGAAATAGTTAATGGGGATCCTTATAAACCCCAGGAAGAGTAGCTTCTGTTTTAGAAACAGATCATGGGGATCCTTATAAACCCCAGGAAGAGTAGCTTCTGCTTTAGAAACAGATCATGGGGATCCTTATAAACCCCAGGAAGAGTAGCTTCTGTTTTAGAAATAGTTAATGGGGATCCTTATAAACTACCATTATACACTGAGTGCACAAAACATTAAGAACACCTGCTCTTTCCATGACATAGACTGACCAGGTGAATCCAGGTGGAAGCTATGATCCCTTATTGATGCCACCTGTTAAATCCACTTCAATCAGTGTAGATGAAGGGGAGGAGACAGGTTAAAGAAGGATTTTTAAGCCTTGACATGGATGACATGGATTGTCTATGTCATTCAGATGATGAATGGGCAAGACAAAGTATTTAAGTGCCTTTGAACGGGGTATGGTAGTAGGTGCCAGGTACACCAGTTTGAGTCAGGAACTGCAACGCTGCTGGGTTCAACAGTTACCCATGTGTATCAAGAATGGTCCACCACCCAAAGGACATCCAGCCAATTTGACCCAACTGTGGGAAGCATTGGAGTCAACATGGGCCAGCATCCCTGATGAACGTTTTCGACACCTTGTAGAGTCCGTGCCCCGAAGAATTGAGGCTATTCTGAGGGCAAAAGGGGGTTCAACTCAATATTAGGAAGGTGTTCCTAATGTTTTGTACACTCAGTGTACACACCAGATTATAGATCAATCTGTACATTCTTTCCTCCAGGAGTCTATAGAGAGCGCAAACACCATCATCGAGGACGACGATGTCAAAGGTAGGGACACTTGTCTGTCCCCTTCTCTCTCTCTCTCTCTCTCTCTCTCCTCTCTCGCTCTCTCTCTCTCTCTCTGTCTCTCTCTGTCTCTCTCTGTCTCTCTATCTCTCTCTCTCTCTCCTCTCAAGCCTCGTGATCTCCTCTCCCACCTCTTTCTCTCTCTCTCTCTCTCTCTCCTCTCTCGTCTCTCTCTCTCTCTCTCTCTCTCTCTCTCCCTCTCTCTGTCTCTATATGTCTCTCTCTCTCCCCTCTCTCTGTCTCTCTCTCTCTCTCTGTCTCTCTCTGTCTCTCTCTCTCTCTCTGCTGTCTCTCTCTCCCTCTCTCTCTCTCTCTCTCTCTCTGTCTCTCTCTGTCTCTCTCTCTCTCTGTCTCTCTCTCTCTCCCTCTCTCTCTCGCTCTATCTTTGTCTGTCTGTCGCTCTCTCTCTCCTTCCATTTGTCTTTCCACCTCTCCTTTGACTCAGCTACTTCCTCCTCCACCTCCTTCTCCTCCTTCCTCTTCCTCCTTCCTCCTTCCTCCTCTTCCTCCACCTCCTCCTCCACTTCCTCTTCCTCCTCCTCCTCCACTTCCTCTTCCTCCTCCTCCTTCTCTTCTCTCCTCTTCCTCCTCCTCCTCCTCCTCCTCTTCCTCCTGATGATTGAGACTCCATATACGTGATGTATAGATGTACGTATTATTATTATACACACTTACCTGTTTTCTTTTTCTTTCTGTAAATTGAATTATTTTCTACATTTGAAATGCATGTGGACCCCCCACATACACACATACACACCTGCCCTCTCTGCCAGTCCTCTGTTTTGGGAACTTGGTGGGTAATGTGTGGAGCTCTAAGGGTCGTTCCACCCAGTCCTCTGAGCCCAGGCGGAATCCCTCCTCTTCAGGACAGAGTAAGTCCCCTGGATGTGTCCCCCCCTGTCCCCCAGCCAGTGTCCCCCTGGGTCTACCCTCAAGCACTCTGGAGAAACCTGTCCACTGTCTCCTGGGTCTCTCCTCAACCACTATGGAGAAACCTGTCCACTGTCCCCTGTCTCCTGGGTCTCCCATCAACCACTGTGGAGAAACCTGTCCCCTGTCCCCTGGGTGTGTGTCCCTTCTAC
>JAGTTL010001495.1:0-13650 GCA_036851935.1 Coregonus suidteri | reverse complement strand
ACTAGGGAAAAATTAAACCATTGGATTTTAGCACGTCAGACTTTATATGGATGTTTTTTCTTAGCACTTTTAATGATAAAGGCTTTTTTAAAACATACTCGATTCAGTCTGCCTATCCGTGACGTCATCGCCCCGCGCCAGCAGCAGCGCAAAGGCGCAAAGACAACAAAACATAGCATGGCGGACGACAGAGGAGAAGCCGACGAGCGAGAAATTATCAAGCCACCATTGCGGTCCTTACAAGAAACAGGAATCTAGGAAACTTCACCTGCACTGTCCAGTATCCAGGTATTTATTTCAGTCACACTGGTTGAATTTTTGGCTAAAAGGTTATTGAATCGATTTCAAGTCACTGAATCGTTTCGGATCGTATCGTTCTAAATGAACCAATATCGTCCTTGAATCGTATCGACAACCACGAATCGTGATACAAATCGAATCGTTGTTAAAACGAATCGTTAAACCCCTAGTTAAAAGCATTGCCATGGTGTAGCCTAATACAAAAAGAAATAAGGACAAAACATTGTTAGCTTACATTCCATGGCATATGTAACATTTTGCCCTTACAATAACGTATATTTGCTTTAATTAATATTGTTAAATAGAACTACGTTGTAGTAAGTGGGTGTTGCTAACTAAATAATAATGCATCTCTTTACAATGTGCACACATTTTCTTCCCAGCTACTTACAATTAAGCAAGTGAGAATCCTGCTCCAGATATAGTGTTTACGCAATAGGCCTATCTGAATTACTAGTAAAAAGTTGGCTACTGGGAAAGCGACCAAGTTCAAATGAATCGATTTTGGCTGTTCTTTTTTTTTTTTTTTTGGAGTAAATTAGTGAACAACAACGCCCAGGCCTCTACTTCCCGGTCTATACTTACTATCTACACCTTATGGACAGAGTTAATTTTTACAATAATTCTATTCTATATCTATATATATATATATATATATATATATATATATAGTATATATATATATATATATTTATTGTATTATTTTTTGCTCCTGAACTTCTTCTACTCTCAACCTCTCCGATCATTTTCATGATGTCCATCCGGTTTGCTTCTAAATGCCATATCTTTCTAACTGTGCTCTTTCCCAAAAGCTCCCAACATACAACCTATATACTTATTATGGACACAGTATATGCTTACATTATTAGCTATCTTTGTTATTATTTGTTGTTATTTTTGTTATTAGTCCCATCCTCAACTCTATTCAATACCTCCCATCTATCTCTAACACCATCCATATAGGATTTCTATTTGCCATATATATTTCAACCATACTGTGATGTTTTACAAAAGTTCTGAAACTTTCTATTCTCATTGCTTCTACAGATTGTGAATTAAAAATAAACATTTTTGCTAAAAAGTATTATTATATTATTGATTGATTGACTATGACTTTCAGATCACCCAGTAATGCTATCTGCAAGGTTAGTTCCAGGTAAATATTGCAATCCTTTAGCCATTCCTGGACCTGTGTCAAAAAACAAGCTACAAATGGACAGAACCAAAACAAATGATCTAATGATTCTATCTCTTCACAGCAAAATCTGCAGAGCTGGGAAGATTGTATCCCCCATATAAATAACATTCTATTGGTAGCAAGAATTTTATATAATAATTTAAATTGAAAGATCAAATTTTTGAATCCGGTGGTCGTTTTGCGTGTCAGTTCATAAACACTATGCCATGGGATCGGTTACGTCAAAGATCTCTTCCCAAACTATTTTGCAATCTATATGGGACTGCTGTCAATCCTTTGGTCCTTAAGTGAAACTGATATACTTTTTTATTTATCACAGTTTTCCTTAACCAATATGTTCTTTAATGCAAGGCCGACAGACAAGTTCCTTACTTTCTCCCCCTTCAACTTTCCTCTTCCACTTTTGCGGTAAGGCTGCAATTATTTGGTTTGTAATTTTGGGTAGAGCAGACATTTCCATATGTTGTTTGTTAGCTGCATGTGCGACATAAACTCCACAGTCCTACCGATGATATCATTTTTTAAACGAAGATTATACCTTTTTTAAACATTCTGTCAAAAAATAAAGGTTTTTTGTCAATTAGTATATTTGAATTTAACCACAAAGTTTGTTGCATTATTTGTTCTGTCGTTTCTGGAGGATTAAATTGAAATTGCAACCAACTTTTCTATGGCTTGTTTTAGAAATAGTGACATTTGGGAGATTATTTCCTTTTCAAATAACTGAAAGTGAGAGGTTGTCAATCTGAATAAAGGGAAAAAGGCCTTTCTTGAACAGTGGGTGAGACAATCTTACTAATTTGCTTGAGAACCAGTTGGATTGTAAGTATATACTTTTGGATGACTGAAGATTTTAGTGATAGGTCTAATGCTTTAATATTTAATAATTTCTGTCCTACGAATTCATATTCATTATATAAATATGCTCTTTTAATTTTGTCTGGCTTGCCGTTCCAAATAAAATTGAATATTTTTTTCTCATATAATTTAAAAAACTGTTTGCTAGATTTGGACTGTCTTATCATTTCGGTGAACAACATCCTTTAGGACATCATCATTGTGATGCAAGGCATTGCCATGGCAGATGAAAAAGCACAACACAGACTTTAAAAAGCAAACTTCAGGCTCTTTCTGTACCTTACTATTGAGCCTTATTCAACCCCATCATGTAGCTCCTACTCCATATTGGGGCTGCTGGTTCTCACAAACCACACTAATCACTTCCATCATATCATTGGAAACACTGTGTTTTGGGTAGAAAATGACTCTATATCCATGCAGGACCTAACTTGTACAGTTTCATCTATTTTAAAAAACACAAGGAGGTAAAAAACGCCAGTCTTCTCTTTGAGTGCCCCTGAGTGCACCTCAATTTAAATAGGTCTATCAATTCAACCATTTGAAATGGATGTCCATTCAATTAAGAACATATTATTCTTATTAGAAATGAATCAGCTACAAATTAGGTAGGCTTACTTGTTTTTTTACACAACCTACTCTTTTGGTACATATTTATTGAGATAATTGATTACAACATATGTTGGTGATTAACACAGAGAGGTTTTTTTTTCTGTCATCAATAGAATGCATTAGCCATTAGGCTGGCTCACTACAATTGTAACATGACATCTCAGGTGTCAGGATGAAGCATTTTCTCACAAAAAGAGGACTCAAGCAAACTATCTCTCTTCAATAGTTTCATCCTAGTCATGTTAGGTCTACTTCAAATGTCACATTCATACACAAGTAATTTGAAAATAAGTTATACTACTGAAACACATTCACAATAAGTTATATTACAACCTACCTCTGAAGTAAGCAGTGTGTTCTCTCACTAATGAAATAGGGACATTAATAATATGTCAGTGGTTAGTTGAATCAGTCTCTTTGCACTGTTCAGTTGTCTGTGCAACAGGTAACCTTCCAGAATCGGAATCTTGTGATGTCACAATGGAGTCCCCATTGCCATGGTTACCCACAGCAGCTTTCATGTGTAATCAAATGCTGGCACAATTTCGTTTATTTATTTTAGATTTTTTTTGTACCTATGCAGCACAGTCATACCTAATATATACAATGAATCCATATAACCTAATTTTTTATAAAAATAAAATCCTGTAACTCATATCAAATGGTTGACCATTCAAACGACATGTGTTTTGCCTAATTAAAAGTCAATATGTTTTAGATATCATAACTAGCAGCCAGGCTTACTTAGGTTGTTTGTTCGATCGCAGAGCCTACCACTAATGTCAATATTTTGCATCATCATCATCATCATCATCATCATCAATGAAATACATAGGCTACCTTATACAGTAAAACAAGTCTTCCATAGTCTATGTCACCTCAGTAAACAAAGTTTCCAAAAAAGAAATGAGGGTTCAAGAAAAACATCTCTCTTCAATGGCCTCAGCTCTTTAGCCATATGATCAACAAGGTCAAATGCAGCACTAAAATCAAGAAGAAGCAGCTCATCCACAAGTTTATCTTGGTCAAGTGACCTGAGCCATTGATCGATTAAATCAACCAGAGCTGTTGCAGGTCGAGTGATCCTTACGGTATCTTTACGATACGCATGCTCATAGAGGGATAAAATTAGCTAGATGTGTAATTATATAGGCCCAAAAAATGTAATTGAAGAGTAGGTGTCATTGATGTTTAGCATTTAAGTTTAATAAATTATTAAATAAGGAAATCAATATCAGCTGACTATACAACAGTATTGTTTAAAATTATGTTTTAACATTTTCTTATCCATGTCTTTCCAGTTGATGTAACCAAACAGACAAACTTTGATCCTCAAGAGCGTCACACATTCTTCCATTCATTCTCTATCATGTTCCCCTCCATTATATTCCTCTATCATATTCCCTCCATCATATTCCCTCTATCATATTCCCTCTATCATATTCCCTATTATATATTCTCCATCATATTCCCACTCCAATCATAATACTCGCTATCATATTCCCTCAATCATATTCCTCTTTATTTATACAGGGAATCCCAATTGAGACCAGTGTCTCTTTTTCAATGGTGCCCTGTGTTATATCAATTAACAATCCAAACAGCTTAAACAGATACAATTACATACAGAGCAGAAAATATATAGAGCAAAATTATTAGACTTGAACACATACATTTCACAGTGAACAGGTATTGTATTTAACCAGTTGAGCTGACAACCATTTTGCACTGTTTCACTAGGGCTTAGTCATCAATCTAGCAAGAGGGCAATATTTTATTAATGTAGTGGTGTCCCTCCCCCCAGGAAGCTATGACCTTTAGCTTTCACCTGGAATTGTTCATTTATGTCTGAGAAAAAAAACACTTTTCAAACCATATGATCTAGTACACAAGAAAAGTTATAATACAACCACATCTTTACTACTTTGCCAAAACATTTCATGACATTAGTGATAGTCAAAATCTGTAAAATTTTGTAAAGGATGTCTGAATTAACATTTGGGCCATTTAAACAGTGTGTATCCCTCCTATAGACAATGGAGAAGGGGCTATGTAAAGGTCTCGATTTTGTCGTTCTGAACAAATGTTTGACTTCCACACAAAATTACTTCTTGACTTATTTTAGGTTTAAGGAAGTGTTGGAGTCACCTTCTTTATAGTAGAGGTATGAAAGTTATGTTATTTAGCTCTGCCTGCTCGAGACAAATTCAGTGATTGCTTTGCCATTTCTGTGCCGTGAAGCAGTCAAGCTGGATAAATGTTTTTTCCTGGAACACCCCTTTGACTTAACGTTGAGTTAAGTGATATAAATGTGATGTAATGATGCAGCCGACCACTAGAGGGAGGCAAATACAAGTTTATTCGACAAAGGACTGTTTTACGTGGTTCTAGGAAGGTCTGGATGGATGTCTTCTGAAATATAAATGGTGGGAAATCAATCAAAATATGTCATGTAAACATTTACCTGTTTTTTAAAGAAATTCTAGTGCCCGATTTCTGGGACTGTCAGCCTAAGAGGTTTTAAGTCTTAAAGTGATCTAATGAAACAAATCCTCTCTGTCACATCCTGTCAATATATTCCCTCTATCATATTCCCCTCTATCCTAATCCCTCTATCATATTCCCTCTTCTATCATTATTCCTCTCCACCGACTCCTCATCCTTCCTCCTCTCCCTCAATCTCAGTGCTGCCCCTCTCCATCCACTAGAGCAGGAAGTTTCTGGGTCAGTGAGGTCCAGCTCAAACTGAAAGAGAGGCCGTTTTAACTCTCTTCACATTTAGCTGTTCCTCCAGCCTGGCAAGTATATACATAGTACTATCTCCTTGTCAACCAAGCAACCTGGTCTGGTTCTGTTGAGATGATCTGATGTCTCGTATACTTTGCTTGAGACATTTCTCTCTTGCTGGCTCATCTCTTGAGTATTCCAGCACACTAATGTCCTATCTTGAAGTAGCATAAATCTGAGGCTACCTATTTTTCAGATCCTCATGTGCTTCTCTTATAGGCTTTGAATGTGTGTCCTCTGTCGTCTCACCCATCTCTGCAGATCACAGAGATCAGCTTACTGTCCGTCTCACAGAAACAGCTTCAGAGCCTCTCCATGTTCACGACATTCATCTCTCTACTGTTTCCTCTCTCGGCTGTACTCTCTCGTCTTTCTGGCATCTTCCTCCAGTTTCAGCTGGTAGGCCACGGTCCTGATCAGTCTGTTGATCTGGAAGATTCTGTCTCTGACCAGAGCCCTGCCCACTTGACAGAGTGAGGGTGTCCAGCATTCAGGCTGTCTTGGAGGCATCTCTTGCAGAAGTGTGCTGATAGCTTAGAGACACAGGCTCAGTGTAGATGTCTGTGCCAGATGGAACAGCACAGGTGGTCTGCCAGGTCAGAGGAAGCTGTGGCCATAATGACTGTGCTCTGGCTCAGTGTGTGAGAGACAAAGAGGCAGTGTCCATATCCCATATTAGAGTACTAAATAGTATATATATAAAAACATTTAGTTTTTTAGTATGTGAAATTTAGAAATTATGCCGCGTTCACATGCTAGTCGGACCTAGGAAACTCTGAAATGTCCGACTTGTTGATTCGTTGAATGCGGCACGTGTATAACTACAACCAGTAAGCAAGTCTGAAAATGTCCGGGTTTCCACAAGTTCAACTAGCACGTGAACGCTGCAATAGTACTAAGAATGCTGTCATCTAATGCGCGATTGCATGACTCCCGTCATTCGTTCATTTCGGTACAGCGCGTTAATTTATCTGACTATCAGCTGTTGCCAAACAAGTGAGTCAGAAAATAAGAGTGAATTATACTAGATCAAAGGCGAAATTAGTATGCAGTTTAAGTAAGTATTACGCTAGAATGGATATTCAGACACAGCCTAGTAACAGGTCTGTCTTGGAAAATACATATGTTCTTGAAGTACGCAGTCAAATTACCATTAGCTTAAAAGCCCTCATGAAGAATACTGACAGACTTCTTGTAAAGGTAGAGGCATGTGACTATCATAAAGCAAGACCGACTAAAAGTTCAGTGTCAATGACAACTTCAATGTGGGTGTATGGAAAAAAGCTAAAACACACAAGTGAATAAAGGATGGGTTTATTATCCATACAAATATAAATAGGAAATGTCTAATAAACTAATTATTCAACTAATTCTTTGGATCGGAGATGACTGCTTTAGACTGTTGATGCACACATTGAGGTCAGCAAGCACCAAATGAGTGTCCAGCATGCTCTAGTGGTTATTACAAGTAAACTACACATATCACACCACAACAGCTAACATAGTGTCTCACTTCCTCTCCTCCTCTCCCTCCTCTCCTCTTGTCTCCTCTGTTCTTCCTCTATTACTCCTCCTCTCCTCCTCGCCCTCTCAGCGGCTCCAGCTGGGATAGAGTGACGGCGAGGTGACCTCCTGCCTCTCTCATGGAGGGCGGGAGAGGGGGAACAAAGAGGATGAGGAGGAGGTGGAGAGAAAGAGAGTAGGAATGGAAGAGGAGGTGGAGAGGGGTATAGGAGGCAGAAAGCCTTGTCTAAGTATTGCTTTAAATGCAAGAGAGGAGGAGGAGGAGAGAGCGTGAGATATGGGGGGAGTGGGAGAAAGAGGGGAGGAGGGGGAGGAAGGGGAGGCAAGCTGTGTCCGACACACCATCCTTACACCTGCAACAGGTAGGCCAGGGGCGGGACCTGTAGGTGAGACTCATAACATGATAAGGGGGGCAGGTGAAGAAGGGGTGGAGCTGGAGTCAAGGAGGGGAGGGTGTTCCTACTAAGCCACCTGCCAGCGAGACGGGGAGCAGGGAGGAAGTCTGTCCACAGAGCATTTCTGGGTCATTGGGTCGCCTCCAATGAGATTAGATCCCCCTCTACAATGTAAAGCAGTTTGAGTACTGGAGGGTTCTCTGTATAAATCCAAGGTGAAACCTCCAGGGGCTAGCCTTCTCTCAGGGGAGAGTCTGCTCTGGGCTGCCTGCGAAAGGTGTTCCTCTGTGGGAAAGAGGAGAGAACAAGAGCCCCAGAAGAGATCTCCTTTATGGTAGTGATGGACAGATCAACTCTTCTGGTCATCTTTCACCTCTTCCTCTTCCTCTTTGCTCGGCCTTCTCCCTCTTTCCTTCTACAGTCGTGATGGAGAGAAAACCCTTTTCTCCTTCCTCTCCTCCCCCTTTCTCTTCCTCTACCTTACTCTCCTCCTTCCCTCTTGGTAGACCTTGTTTAGTCAAGGCAGATTGTGGATAGCTAGCCATGGTTTTCAGACCCACTGTCCCTGTCTGGGAGGGGGGATACAGGACTGGTCCACTGGACTCAGCTCACATTGGGAGAACCTGCTGCTGCTGCCACTCCCCCTCTTACCTGGGATGAGATCACGTTTGGAGGAAACCTGGCACCATCCCTACGGTGAAGCATGGTGGTGGCAGCATCATGCTGTGGGGAGGATTTTCAGGGACAGGGACTGGGAACACGCCCCATTCACATCGACAGGGCTGTAGTGGAGCGGGTCGAGAGTTTCAAGTTCCTTGGTGTCCACATTACCAACAAACTATCATGGTCCAAACACACCAAGGCAGTCGTGAAGAGGGCACGACAACGCCTTTTCCACCTCAGGAGACTGAAAAGATTTGACATTGGTCCCAGTTCTACAGCTGCACCATCGAGAGCATCCTGACCGGTTGCATCACCGCCTGGTATGGCAACTGCTCGGCATCCGACCGTAAGGCGCTACAGAGGGTAGTGCGTACAGCCCAGTACATCACTTGGGCCAAGCTTCCTGCCATCCAGGACCTATATACTAGGCGGTGTCAGAGGGAGGCCCAAAAAATTGTCAAAGACTCCAGTCACCCAAGTCATAGACTGTTCTCTCTGCTACCGCACAGCAAGCGGTACCAGAGTGCCAAGTCTAGGTCCAAAAGGCTCCTTAACATCTTCTATCCCCAAGCCATAAGACTGCTGAACAATTAATCAAATGGCCACCCGGACTATTTACATTGACACCTCCCCCCTTTGTTTTTACACTGCTGCTACTCGCTGTTTATTATTTTACATTTTACATTTACGTCATTTAGCAGACGCTCTTATCCAGAGCGACTTACAAATTGGTGTATTCACCCTATAACCAGTGGGTAGAAAGATTACTTCATCCTATCCCAGGTATTCCTTAAAGAGGTGGGGTTTCAAATGTCTCCGGAAGGTGGTGAGTGACTCCGCTGTCCTGGCGTCGTGAGGGAGCTTGTTCCACCATTGGGGTGCCAGAGCAGCGAACAGTTTGACTGGGCTGAGCGGGAACTATGCTTCCGCAGTGAAAGGGGAGCCAGCAGGCCAGAGGTGGATGAACGCAATGCCCTCGTTTGGGTGTAGGGACTGATCAGAGTTTGAAGGTACGGAGGTGCCGTTCCCCTCACAGCTCCATAGGCAAGCACCATGGTCTTGTAACAGATGCAAGCTTCAACTGGAAGCCAGTGGAGTGTGCGGAGGAACGGGGTGACGTGAGAGAACTTGGGAAGGTTGAACACCAGACGGGCTGCGGCATTCTGCATGAGTTGTAGGGGTTTAATGGCACAGGCAGGGAGCCCAGCCAACAGCGAGTTGCAGTAATCCAGACGGGAGATGACAAGTGCCTGGATTAGGACCTGTGCCGCTTCCTGTGTAAGGCAGGGTCGTACTCTCCGAATGTTGTAGAGCATGAACCTGCAGGATCGGGTCACCGCCTTGATGTTAGCGGAGAACGACAGGGTATTGTCCAGGGTCACGCCAAGGCTCTTCGCACTCTGGGAGGAGGACAAAAAGGAGTTGTCAACCGTGATGGCGAGATCATGGAACGGGCAGTCCTTCCCCGGGAGGATGAGCAGCTCCGTCTTGCCAAGGTTCAGCTTGAGGTGGTGATCCGTCATCCATACTGATATGTCTGCCAGACATGCAGAGATGAGATTCCCCACCTGGTTATCAGAAGGGGGAAAGGAGAAGATTAGTTGTGTATCGTCAGCGAGCAATGATAGGAGAGGCCATGTGAGGATATGACAGAGCCAAGTGACTTGGTGTATAGCGAGAATAGGAGAGGGCCTAGAACTGAGCCCTGGGGGACACCAGTGGTGAGAGCACGTGGTGCGGAGACAGCTTCTCGCCACGCCACTTGGGCAGGAGCGAACCCGGTCAGGTAGGACACAATCCAAGAGTGAAGCCGCGCCGGAGGATGGCCCAGCTCGGAGAGGGTGGAGAGGAGGATCTGATGGTTCACAGTATCAAAGGCAGCAGACAGGTCTAGAAGGACAAGAGCAGAGGAGAGAGAGTTAGCTTTAGCAGTGCGGAGAGCCTCCGTGACACAGAGAAAGAGCAGTCTCAGTTGAATGACCAGTCCTGAAACCTGACTGGTTAGGATCAAGAAGGTCATTTCTGAGAGAGATAGCAAGAGAGTTGGCTAAAGACGGCACGCTCAATAGTTTTGGAAAGAAAAGAAAGAAGGGATACTGGCTCTGTAGTTGTTGACATCAGGAGGGATCGAGTGTTTGTTTTTTGAGAATGTCGTGCAACTCTCGCTCCGCTTGAAGACGTAAGGCGGACATAGCACAGTGCGGTCAAGGATGAGTTGATCAGCGAGGTGAGGTAGGGGAAGAAGGTCAACGGAGATGGTCTTGAGAAGAGAGGAGGGGATGGTGTCAAGCGGGCATTTTGTGGGCGGCCTGCAGTCACAAGTCGCAAGATTTTATCTGGAGAGAGAGGGGAGAAAGAAGTCAAAAGCATAGGGTTTAGGGCAGTTGTGGAGCAGGACCAGCAGTGTCATTAGACTTAACAAACGAGGATTGGAATGTCGTCAACCTTCTTTTCAAAGTGGGTGACGAAGTCATCCACAGAGAGGGAGGGGGGAAACGGGGGGGGGGGGGGTCAGGGGGGGGGGGGGGGGGGGGGGGAGGGAGGGAGAATGTGGCAACGAGCTTCCTAGGGTTAGAGGCAGATGCTGGAATTTAGGAGTGGTAGAAAGTGGTCTTAGCAGCAGAAACGATGAAGAAAAATGTAGAGAGGAGGGAGTTGAAAAGATGCCAGTTCCGCAGGGAAGGTCTAGTTTTCTTCCCATTTCCGCTCAGCTGCCCGGAGCTCTGTTCTGTGAGCTCGCAATGAGTTCATCAAGCCACGGAGCTGGAGGGGAGGACGAACTGGCCTCCGGAGGATAGGGGACACAGAGAGTCAAAGGAATGCAGAAAGGGAGGAGAGGAGGGTTGAGGAGGCAGAATCAGGAGATTGGAGGGAGAAGGAAAATTGAGCAGAGGGAAGAGATGATAGGATGGAAAGAGGAGAGAGTAGTGGGGAGAGAGAGAGCGAAGGTATGCAGCGGCGCATTGTACCATCTGTGTAGGGGGCAGAGTGAGTAGTGTAGGAGGAGAGCGAAGAGAGAAAAGGATACAAAGAAAGTGGTCGGAGACATGGAGGGGAGTTGCAGTGAGATTAGTAGAAGAGCAGCATCTAGTAAAAGATGAGGTCAAGCGTCATTGCCTGCCTTGTGAGTCGGGGGGGACGGTGAGAGGGCTGAGGTCAAAAAGAGGAGAGGAGTGGAAAGAAGGAGGCAGAGAGAAATGAGTCAAATGTATAGACGTAGGGAGTTGAAATCCCCAAAAACTGTGAGGGGGTGAGCCTTCTCAGGAAAGGAAACTTACAAGGCGTCAAAGCTCATTGGATGAACTCTCCAAGGGACATGGAGGGGCGATAGATGACAAGGATATTAAGCTTAAATGGGCTAGGACTGTGACAGCATGGAATGTCAAATGAGGAGATAGACCAGATGGGTTAGGGGAAAAAATTGAGAAATGTCCACTTGGAGAGAGATGAGAATTCCTGTGCCACCACCCCTCTGACAGGATGTTCTCGGGGGTATGCGAGAACACATGGTCAGACGAGGAGAGAGCAGTTAGGAGTAGCAGTGTTTCCAGTGGTAATCCATGTTTCCGTCAGACCATTCCAGGAAGTCGAGGGACTGGAGGGTAGGCATAGGCTGGGATGAAGTCCGCCTTGTTGCAGTCAGAACGGCAGTTCCAGAGGCTGCCTGAGACCGGAACTCCAGGTGTGTGGTGCGTCGCAGGGGACCACCAGGTTAGAGAGGCAGCAGCCACGCGGTGTGAGGCGTTTGTGTAGCCTGTGCGGAGAGGAGAGAACAGGGATAGGGCAGAGGCATGGTGGAAAGGCTGTAGCAGATGGCTACATTAATGCAGAGGAGATAGGAAATATGAAATGAACTAAACATCTGGGAATGGAGAGAGCAGGGCTCCCTCACCAAAAAATCCCCAAATATAACTCTCCCAAATTCCACCTCAGAAAAACTATAATTGTTTCACTGAACCACCCGAATAAAACTCTCCCCAACTTCCCACTTTAGAAATTAGAATTGTTGTAAACTACAGCGGTTCAATGTTTTTCAAGGAATAGACTCAACTTACTTTACTCGCTAGCTAACGGATGACGCATAGCTAACTAGCATGCTAAGCACCAATAACACACAGTTTAGGCACCATACTTGGTTACAACAAACTCCCAATGTGTGTTAACACACTAAACAGAAATTCGTGTCCGTGTCTAGTTTCCTTTCATACGCAGCGAATAATTATACTTGGGGCCCCCCCCCCCTAGCTAGCACAAAGATATTGTATTTAGCTGCTACAGTACATCTACTTGTAGTGTTGGCCAGCTAGCAATGGCTGCTGTGTTTTACTTTTTTTTGAAAAAAACGGCGTTGCGGCAACGAATTACTGGCTAAAATATATTGTATTTAGTTGCTATAGTACTGTCTGGGACGTTTTCTACTAGCAAGGCGCGGGGGAGACTTTGTTTGAAAAACGGGGGCGCTGCGAAGAAAGTAGCTGGCTAAAAGGAATTTATTTAGTTTCTACCGTTGCTAATAGCTACTCGCCGCTAGTCAAGGAGGTGAGTTGCTACTAGCTAGCTTCTGTAACCCGGGCACCGGAAACAATACTAACCTCCAAAAATTACTCAAAACAAAACCCAAAACAACACACGATGCCCACCTACAATACCTAAAATACAAACTAAATACATTTAGTTTAAGCCTTACTCGACAAAGCCCAACTTGTATAGAGCCAAAAAATTTCCCGACGCCAGTGTCGGGGGGCAGAAGAAGACTTTGGGCTTCTGCAAAACAGTACTGTAATTTTAATACAGTACTACACTACCCAACGTTTAAGCTTCGTAAAGAGGTTTTGAAAAAAGGGGGGTGGTGGTACAGCTGGGTTAAATTTCAGGGGCCTTTAAGCGTAAATAACATTGAAAAAACATCCCCAGTTTCTAAAAAGTTACCAGTAGCTACCCGCACTACTGCTTTATTGGTCCAGGTAGTGGGTTTTGCTGCCCCGGCTTCACCCGGCTCAGCCCAATACAAAACTTTCCTACAATAATTTACCTACAAAAACTACAAAAACCCCTAAATAAAATCCAAAATAACCCAACTACAAAACCTACCTACATCTAAATACATGGTTAAGTTTTACTAACACCATAAAGAAGCCAAGCTTACCTCCTGCTAAGAAAAAAAACCTAACCCCACCCTTTTTCCTTCCCCACTATTTCCAGATAGTTTTCTTTAAAACCCCACCTAAATGTAAAATTACCTCAAATAACCTGTTACCCCCAAAACCATTCATCGGTTTACCGGTCCCTTGATATAACCTCTTTTTTTTTTTT
>JAGTTL010001494.1:0-13652 GCA_036851935.1 Coregonus suidteri | reverse complement strand
AGGGGAAACTCCCTGGACCTCAAAACACAGACAAGGACCTATAGAGTGGTGACAACTACCTGGACATCACAACACAAGACAATGGACCCTATAGGAGTTGTTCAATTCCCAGGCCATGGTGAAAAACTACCTGGACCTCAACAACAACCAGGACAAATGGGACCTATAGGAGTTGTCCATCCCAGGACATGGTGACAACTACCTGGGACCTCAACAACACCAGTCAAGGGACCTATAGAGTTTCCATACCCAGGCCATGGTGAACAACTACCTGGAACCTTCAACAACACTCTTATTACATTTGCGTTCTCAGATGGCCTAAAGAGTACTGGGAATCAAAATATTGGCAAAATGATGCCAATTGGGAGCATCAATAATTACCCTTTGGTGACCATTCTTCCTCCCTAAGTGGATGTGACTTTTGGGTGAAATCGCCTTTATCAGTCCAAAGCAGTGCCAACCTATCCTTACAGGACTATCCTTGAATGTGTCCTAAACTACTCTGAAGCCAACTTTGAAAGACACAGTACAGCGCTGGCTGTTTAAGCAAGGATCTGGGGTGCAGGTGGCTCAGTGTTTAAAGCGTTGGTCAGTTACCGAAAGGTCACTGGTTCTAGATCCTGAGCGGCCCCTAGTGAAAACCCTGTCGATGTGCCCTTGAGCAGGCACTTTACCCTAATTGCTCCTGTAAGGTCGCTCTGGAGTAGGAGCGTCGCTAAATACTGCTGGAATGCTTTCTATGGAAGCCATAGACCCCACGGCACTGGTGAGTCTTTTATATTTTGTTTCATAATGTATCTAACATTTCTCTCGGTTACGTGCTGGAACATGTGTCCACATGTCAATCAGAACATTATCTTCAACATGTATTTGAACTTCAACCTGTAAGGTCTCCGGTCCAGGCATTACCAGTGCAGGCCTCTCTCTGTGCTCTTCCTCCTCTTAAGAGTTCCGGTAGGGAAAGCGATAAAATGGTTGGTCTCTCTCTCACCTTGTTTTACCAAGGGACCAAAATACCTTTGCAACGAGGTTTGTTGTATTTTTGGACCCTTATCATAGGGATTCAAACCCTTTTCTGTTCAAAAAATATCCTTCATGGCCGTATCCAAATCATTTCCTGCTGTCTGTCTGATATTTTCAGGACCCTGTTGTTTAAGTCTATCCAAATCAGTTGAGGCACTAAGTACATTTTATTGGCCATCACACTCTGTGTTTCAACCCCCACGCCTGGCCATCACACTCTGTGTTCAACCCCCACGCCTGGCCATCACACTCTGTGTTCAACCCCCACGCCTGGCCATCACACTCTGTGTTCAATCCCCCCACGCCTGGCCATCACACTCTGTGTTCAACCCCACGCCTGGCCATCACACTCTGTGTTCAACCCCCCACGCCTGGCCATCACACTCTGTGTTCAACCCCCACGCCTTGCCATCACCCTCTGTGTTCAACCCCCACGCCCTGGCCATCACACTCTGTGTTCACCCCGACGCCTGGCCATCCCCTCTGTGTTCAACACCCCACGCCTGGCCATCACACTCTGTGTTCAACCCCCCACGCCTGCCATCACACGCTGTGTTCAACTACCCACACCTGGCCATCACAACTCTGTGTTCAACCCCCAGAGCCTGGCCATCACACTCTGTGTTTCAACCCTCACGTCTGGCCATCACACTCTGTGTTCAACCCCCAACGCCTGGCCATCACACCTCTGTGTTCAACCCCACGCCTGGCCATCACACTCTGTGTTCAACCCCCACGCGCCTGGCCATCACACTCTGTGTTCAACCCCCAGCCTGGCCATCACACTCTGTGTCAACCCCCACGCCTGGCCATCACACTCTGTTTCATTCAACCCCCACGCCTTGGCCATCACACTCTGGTTCAACCCCCACGCCTGGCCATCACACTCTATGTTTTCAACCCCCCACGCCCTGGCCATCCACACTCTGTGTTCAACCCCCACGCCTGGCCATCACACTCTGTGTTCAACCCCCACGCCTGGCCATCACACTCTGTGTTCAACCCCCACGCCTGGCCATCACACTCTGTGTTCAACCCCCACGCCTGGCCATCACACTCTGTGTTCAACCCCAACGCCTGGCCATCACCACAGGGCTGTTTCAACCCCCCAGTAAGGGCCATCACACTCTGTGTTCAACCCAAACGCTGGCCACAGTAAGGCTGGTGATGAAGGGCAGGGCTCTATACTGCCTGAAGCCACAAGTAAGGCTCCAGATGAAGGGCAGGGCTCTTCCCCTGAAGACTGGCCACAGTTTAATTGGTGAAGAAGGGTTGATCGCTCCCTTTGGTCTCTTAGACTGTTTTTAATTGGGTGGGTGAGTGGAATGCGTGCCTTTGAGCAGATCCAAAGCCCCCCTCACCAGTAGGGCTACTATGATGAAGGGAAGAACAACCCCCCCTGGTCCAGATGGCTTTAACGTGATGAAGGGTAGCCTGTGTCAACTAGGGATCTCAAGAGCGGTTGGTTTCTTTTTTAAACGCAGGGCTAACCCCCATAAAATCGGCAAATGTAAAACTGTCGGCCACTCCCACAGAAACAATCCTGTTCTGGCCTCAGGTGGTGATGGAAGTATTCGCTTTTAAACCACAATTAAATAAGAAAATGTGCTTTTGGTAGCATCCCTCCCACTGGCCTTTGTAAGGCTCCTGATAGAAGGGCAGGGTCCTCATAGCTTTGGTAGCGGCTCATAGATTGGTAGGGCCTCATAGCTTTGGTAGCCCCCTCATAGCTTTGCTAGCGTCCTCATAGCTTTGGTAGCTGGTCATAGCTTTAAGGTAGCGTCCTCATAGCTTTGGTAGCGCTCTCATAGCCTTAAGAGTAGCGTTTTATCATAGCTTTGGTAGCGTCCTCATAAGCTTTGGTAGCGTCCTCATAGCTTTCCATAAAGTAGGAATTCTGCTGAGCTAGAAGTTTATTTGTAGTTTGTCTCTAGGGTTTTTGGGCAAAACAAAGTAATTGGCGTTCAAGCTAATGGTACGGCTATTTTTTACCTTGGTGAAACACATTTTGTACCAAGTAAAGCCCTGGGGGTGTTTTTTTTTTTTTTCGATGATTTGAGTAAAATGAGTAAAAAAGCTTGAGCTATTTCAGGATGTTCACTACCGGCAAAAACCATATCATCCAAAACCAGGTGTTCAGATTTTCGATTTTTATGAGGAAGTAAGAAAATCATCATCAGGTTACAGAGATTGCTGGTATTCCTTCAACAAACTGTTTGATTTTATTTTCTTCAACAACTCATCATACAAAAAGTTGATAACCATGATTAACACCACACAATATTTGTCAGGTTTCTGAGATGTTCAGGATCCCTCTAAGTGAATCCTTTTTGAAAACAAGTTTAACCGCTATTGCTGGTCCTGCGATTTAAGGCTGAAAATGGTAAGTTGCACACCATAGGATCAAAACCTTCTACAGCAAAAGGCTTGTATCTTCAGGGTTTTAAGGCACACAACAAGGGATTGTAACATAAAGCTCAGATAACCAAAGGTAAGGTGGTCCCGTCCATAAAAGGATTGGAACAAAAGTCAGTAACCAAAGGGTAAGGTGGTCCCGTCAGGTAAAAGGATTGGAACATAAAGTCAGTAACAAAGGGTAAGGTGGTCCCGTCAGGTAAAAGGATTGGAACATAAAGTCAGTAACCAAAGGGTAAGGTGGTCCCGTCAGGTAAAAGGGCTTGGAACATAAAGTCAGTAACCAAAGGGTAAGGTGGTCCCGTCAGTAAACGGATTGTAACATAAAGTCAGTAACCCAAGGGTAAGGTGGTCCCGTCAGGTAAAAGGATTGGAACATAAAGTCAGTAACCAAAGGGTAAGGTGGTCCCGTCAGGTAAAAGGATTGGAACATAAAGTCAGTAACCAAAGGGTAAGGTGGTCCCGTCAGGTAAAAGGATTGGAACATAAAGTCAGTAACCAAAGGGTAAAGGTGGTCCCTCCAGTAAAAAGGTGATTGGAAACATAAAGTCAGTAACCAAAGGGTAAGGTGGTCCCGTCAGGTAAAATGATTGGAACATAAAGTCAGTAACCAAAGGGTAGGGGTGGTCCCGTCAGGTAAAAGGATTGGAACATAAAGTCAGTAACCAAATGGGTAAGGTGGTCCCGTCAGAATAAAAGGATTGGAACATAAAGTCAGTAACCAAAGGGTAAGGTGGTCCGTCAGGTAAAAGGATTGTAACATAAAGTCAGTACCAAAGGGTAAGGTGGTCCCGTCAGGTAAAAGGATTGGAACATAAAGTCAGTAACCCCAAAGGGTAAGGTGGTCCCGTCAGGTAAAAGGATTGGAACATAAAGTCAGTAACCAAAGGGTAAGGTGGTCCCGTCAGGTAAAAGGATTGGAACATAAAGTCGTAACCAAGGGTAAGGTGGTCCCGTCAGGTAAAAGGATTGGAACATAAAGTCAGTAACCAAAGGGTAAGGTGGTCCCGTCAGGTAAAAGGATGGAACATAAAGTCAGTAACCAAAGGGTAAGGTGGTCCCGTCAGGTAAAAGGATTGGAACATAAAGTCAGTAACCAAAGGGTAAGGTGGTCCCGTCAGGTAAAAGGATTGGAACATAAAGTCAGTAAACAAAGGTAAGGTTCCCCGTCAGGTAAAAGGATTGGAACATAAAGTCAGTAACCAAAGGGTAAGGTGGTCCCGTCAGGTAAAAGGATTGGAACATAAAGTCAGTAACCAAAGGGTAAGGTGGTCCCGTCAGGTAAAAGGATTGGAACATAAAGTCAGTAACCAAAGGGTAGGTGGTCCCGTCAGGTAAAAGGATTGGAACATAAAGTCAGTAACCAAAAGGGTAAGGTGGTCCCGTCAGGTTAAAAGGATTGGAACATAAAGTCAGTAACCAAAGGGTAGAAGGTGGTCCGTCAGGTAAAAGGATTGGAACATAAAGTCAGTAACCAAAGGGTAAGGTGGTCCCGTCAGGTACAAAGGATTGGAACATAAAGTCAGTAACCAAAGGGTAAGGTGGTCCCGTCAGGTAAAAGGATTGGAACATAAAGTCAGTAACCAAAGGGTAAGGTGGTCCGTCAGGTAAAAAGGATTGGAACATAAAGTCAGTAACCAAAGGGTAAGGTGGTCCCGTCAGGTAAAAGGATTGGAAACATAAAGTCAGTAACCAAAGGGTAAGGTGGTCCCGTCAGGTAAAGGATTGGTCCGTAAAAATAAAGTCAGTAACCAAAGGGTAAAGGTGGTCCCGTCAGGTAAAAGGATTGGAACATAAAGTCAGTAAACCAAAGGGTAAGGTGGTCCCGTCAGGTAAAAGGATTGGAACATAAAGTCAGTAACCAAAGGGTAAGGTGTCCCGTCAGGTAAAAGGATTGGAACATAAAGGTCAGTAACCAAAGGGTAAGGTGGTCCCGTCAGGTAAAAGGATTGGAACATAAAGTCAGTAAACCAAAGGGTAAGGTGGTCCCGTCAGGTAAAAGGATTGGAACATAAAGTCAGTAACCAAAGGGTAAGGTGGTGGGGGAACCCAACAGGTAAAAGGATTGGAACATAAAGTCAGTAACCAAAGGGTAAGGTGGAGTCCCGTCAGGTAAAAGGATTGAAATATAAAGTCAGTAACCAAAGGGTAAGGTGGTCCCGTCAGGTTAAAAGGATTGGAACATAAAGTCAGTAACAAAGGGTAAGGTGGGTCCCGTCAGGTAAAAGGATTGGAACATAAAGTCAGTAACCAAAGGGTAAGGTGGTCCCGTCAGGTTATAAAAGGATTGGAACATAAAGTCAGTAACCAAGGGTAAGGTGGTCCCGTCAGGTAAAAGGATTGGAACATAAAGTCAGTAACCAAAGGGTAAGGTGGTCCCCATCAGGTAAAAGGATTGGAACATAAAGTCAGTAACCAAAGGGTAAGGTGGGTCCCGTCAGGTAAAAGGATTGGAACATAAAGTCAGTAACCAAAGGGTAAGGTGGTCCCGTCAGGTAAAAGGATTGGAACATAAAGTCAGTAACCAAAGGTAAGGTGGTCCCGTCAGGTAAAAGGATTGGAACATAAAGTCAGTCTAACCAAAGGGTAAGGTGGTCCCGTCAGGTAAAAAGGATTGGAACATAAAGTCAGTAACAAAAGGGTAAGGTGGTCCCGTCAGGTAAAAGGATTTTACGGAACATAAAGTCAGTAACCAAAGGGGTAAGGTGGTCCCGTCAGGTTAAAAGGATTGGAACATAAAGTCAGTAACCAAAGGGTAAAAGGTGGTCCCGTCAGGTAAAAGGATTGGAACATAAAGTCAGTAACCAAAGGGTAAGGTGGTCCCGTCAGGTAAAAGGATTGGAACATAAAGTCAGTAACCAAAGGGTAAGGTGGTCCCGTCAGGTAAAAGGATTGGAACATAAAGTCAGTAACCAAAGGGTAAGGTGGGTCCCGTCAGGTAAAAGGATTGGAACATAAAGTCAGTAACCAAAGGGTAAGGTGGTCCCGTCAGGTAAAAGGATTGGGAACATAAAGTCAGTAACCAAAGGGTAAGGTGGTCCCGTCAGGTAAAAGGATTGGAACATAAAGTCAGTAACCAAGGGTAAGGTGGTCCCGTCAGGTAAAAGGATTGGAACATAAAGTCAGTAACCAAAGGGTAAGGTGGTCCCGTCAGGTAAAAGGATTGGAACATAAAGTCAGTAACCAAAGGGTAAGGTGGTCCCGTCAGGTAAAAGGATTGGAACATAAAGTCAGTAACCAAAGGGTAAGGTGGTCCCGTCAGGTAAAAGGATTGGAACATAAAGTCAGTAACCAAAGGGTAAGGTGGTCCCGTCAGGTAAAAGGATTGGAACATAAAGTCAGTAACCAAAGGGTAAGGTGGTCCCGTCAGGTAAAAGGATTGGAACATAAAGTCAGTAACCAAAGGGTAAGGTGGGTCCCGTCAGGTAAAAGGATTGGAACATAAAGTCAGTAACCAAAGGGGTAAAGTGGGTCCCGTCAGGTAAAAGGATCTCTTGTCACAGACAAGTCCGGAATCTTTTAGTAAGTGGGGCATTACGTAGATGGAACCCCTTTTTAATCCCTAACAATCTTTTTGTACCACATTTTCTAAAACACTATTTCGGTCGTTTATTTATAAAACCCTCGGACTAAGCGTGTGATTGATTCCAAGTTTACACGCAGGGAATTTTCATAGTTTTTTGTGTCACGCCTTTGGCTTTCAACACTACGTGATTGTTTTTAGTCCTAAAAAAGCATAGCGTTTGGTCCCACAGGATGACCACTCTATGATATGGTCACCATCTTCCAGTTTCACTCGTTAAACCACATAAGATCAGTTGCTAAGAGGGGGGGTTCCAATCACCAGGTTTGCTTCCATAGACCACAGAGTCTGTGTCATGGTAAGTGAACCCCGACTCTGCAGGTGCTTGGAATGATGGTGTCAGTAGTTCAAGTCGCCCATAGGCCGTGGGTAAAGGCTGCATAAAGTCTAAACACAAAGTTTCCATTACTCGGGGGTTAGAACCAACTTCTTTGTTGCGTTCTCCATTGCACCAGGAGCTGGGGTCTTGATTCAAGAACAAAACATTTGAAAATGTCAGATTGTTTGCCGTCGTAAAAAAAACACAAGTCCCATAACCCATAATTTTTCGGGATCTTTAATGATAGAAGGATTGTTAACATATTGCTTCTCTGGGCAAATGTGCCCCCCAAACTGTTCAGAAAAAAAAGATTGCACAAAGTTTATTTTGGCTTTGTTGACCTCTATTCTGTCAGGTCAAGACGTATGCCCTCTTTTTCATGATAGTCCTGAAGGGTAAGGTCTTTGCCCGTCTTGTATCAGTGACTGATGCAGGAAAAGTCATGAACCAATTTGCTTGCCTCTCAAGAAGGTCTTGATGTACTCTTTAAAAAGAGTGTCTGATTTCCAAAGGAAAGTTCCACACTTCAAAGACTTTGGCCACATAATACCCCTTCTCTATAGCCTTAGAGAATTCAACGGTGACCCATTTTTAATTTTTTATTTCACCTTTATTTAACCAGGTAAGCCAGTTGAGAACAAGTTCTCATTTACAACTGCGACCATACACCATACACCGGTCAGGGCTCTTCCTTGATCTGGAAGGCTTTTCCTGGTGTTGTTTTCACTGCAGGTGCGACAAAGGGGAAAGAAACGTTTTCCTTGAGGTCCTTGTAAGGCAAAAGGAATTGACAAAAACAAGCCCAGGGAGGGTAAACAATTGCTTTTATGAAAGCAAAATAGTTTTGTGGTAAGTCAAAGTCACAGTGAATAATTTCAGGATGTCCAAAAAGGATAACAAGAGGAACTCATTACTTGAGGATAAAGGGAAGTATAATCTATATATCCAATTTCCTCATCAGCTATATAACGTAAGGTCAAAGCATTGGTAACGACCCCAAACAAGGCCTGGCAGGGCTCCAGGGTTGGGGTCAAAGGTGGAAAGGAAAGCTGGAACATGAGGATCAGACCTTGTGAGTTCTGTCCCCTCGTACTCCCACATCACCTTCCCCTTTCACCCCATAAGCAGCCTGGAAAGAGGACCACTTGTCTTGGAACTCCTGGTACATTTCCCCAAAGTCTTCTGGGTTAAAGACACACATGGCCTGGGGCAGAAAGCAAGATTTACAACCATGGAAGAAACAACCGTTGTACTCAAACACTGTCTCAACAATCTGTGTGTACTCATCTACATGGTAGGGGCCAATCTTTTTTTCACCTTTATTCAAAGCATGTTGAATAAAGATGTTTTTAGCCTGGGACAAGTACTCCAAACATTGAATGGAGCCGCGAGAAGTCTGACTTGTATTGTCTACGGTAGTTGTCAGGGCGATGGAATGGCATTAGAGTTATGACTTGTATTGTCTACGGCAGGGGCGGTGTGTTCATTAGGGCGATATGGGCGACGCACTGCCAAAACGGGAAAAGGAAGAGTTTTTTGTCTAAACCAATTTGGAAATGTATCACGGCAACAGTAGTTATCAGTTTTCTAATCTAGACGTCTGTCTGCCCACTAAATGTCCATCAGGCTAAAGTCGTGCTTCAAATGCCCCCCCCCCCCCCCCCCCCCCCCCCCCCCCCCCCCCCCCCCCCCCCCCCCCCCCCCCCCCCCCCCCCCCCCAACCACCCCCACCCCCCCCCCCCCCACCCCTTTGGGGCGATTTCAGTCAGGTTGAAATCGCCCAGAAGTCTCTCATAGACTCCCATGTAAAATCTATTTTTTTCAATATCAGAGCTTTCAATACAATCTCTATGGGTTTCTGAGGGCTTGCACTTACGCGCTTTCGTCATACGTAACATAACCATGAACGTAACTAAGAAAAGAGCGGGTAGCAGCGTCAATCAATTCACGTACTACTGTCAAGATGGCTATAGCGTTAAGTGCAACTCGATTGTCTCTTTTGAAATAAGTTACTTTTTGTCGGCGAACAAATCAAGATAAATTGGCAACGAAACAATTAGGACCTCCCAGACCAAATTTAATAATTCAAACAGGTTTCTACTAAAGGCGGAAAGTCCTACACCCGAGGATTTTTCCAAAAATTGGTACGAACGAAAAACCTGGCTAGCAGGCTGCGATGTAGCTAATGCAGTCTTCTGCTACCCCCTGCTTACTCTTTCACCCTGAAGGCGGCACGGCAGACAGCACGGCTTGGACAGCAAACTGGTGTAACCGACATGCACCATCTTTCAGAAAAGATTAAGAAACATGAGCTTTCAAAGACCCACATGGATAGCTGTTTGAGATTGTCTGCTTTGGGGATGAGTGAACATTGCCACTCAACTGGATGAGGGATACAGGCTAGCTGTCCGCCGCCACAACGATAGGTTTAGTGTTGATAATCACAAGTTTACTGGAGAACTGAGACCAAGTAGAGACTTTGGACAGGGTGGATATGGTATAATAAAGCAGTTTATTCCTCTAGGTAAAGATATCTGGAATCGCGTGCACGGACCAGTTTTCGTCAAACTCTTAGGGAGCTATCTGAAGAGAGCCCCGAAACATTGTGTGCAGACATTTTATGCAATAAATGAAGTAGGCTTGAATCTAGTAGTTCTGATCTTCTGATTGGTCCTGATGATTTGGGCGAAGGTCCCCTCCAGGCTAGTGTCACTGTTGCATTGGCTCTGAGTCGGGTTCTCTGTCTTCAAAGAATTCAGCCTAAGACAGGGGATATTTTTGTGTGTGTGTGTGTGTGTGTGTTTTAACAGTGATGATGTGTGTGTGTGTGTGTGTGTCCTGTGTGTGTGTGTGTTTGTGTGTGTGTGTGTGTGTGTGTGTGTTTAACAGTGATGATGTGTGTGTGTGTGTGTGTGTGTGTGTGTTTGTGTGTGGTGTGTGTGTGTGTCCTCAGAGCAAGAACTCGTGAGTTGGGAAGAACTGAGAGGCCTATGGCGTGGGTGTTGTCCTTGGCTACCTGCTGACAGGGCTGACAAGATAGGACCCTTTTGTCCATTGTTATTGGTAGGAACAGAACTTATAACCAGCTCCTGACCTAAATAGATCTTAGCACAACATTTTACTCAACATATCATATTCCATATTCACTATAACAAATCAGCTATTTACTACGGTCATTAGCAAGAACCGCCACATCCTCAGCCGGCTTATCCAGTGTGTGAAGTTTTGCGGAGTGTTTGAGTTAGCTTTGCGAGGCAAAGATGAAACTGAGGGCTCCACCAACCCTGGTAAGCCAACACTTTTGAGATCAGTCAATAAATGCTTCTGGTATTGACTTATATGCTGCCCCTGTCTTCATGTTGTTGCTGGACATATCTTTTTTAAAATGTGTGTAGGTCACCTAAATCATCAGAAAAATTGCCCCCCCCTGAGAATTTTTTCAGGTAGCCCGCCACTGGTCTACGGTAGTTATCAGGGAGATGGAATAGCATTTAGAGTATGATCTTGTATTGTCTACGGTTTATTTGTCAGGGCGACGGAATAGCATAAGAGTATGACTTGTATTGTCTACGGTAGTTGTCAGGGCGATGGAATAGCTTAGAGTATGACTTTTATTGTCTACGGTAGTTGTCAGGGCGATGGAATAGCATTAGAGTATGACTTGTATTGTCTACGGTAGTTGTCAGGGCGATGGAATAGCATTAGAGTATGACTTGTATTGTCTACGGTAGTTGTCAGGGCGATGGAATAGCATTAGAGTATGACTTGTATTGTCTACGGTAGTTGTCAGGGCGATGGAATAGCATTAGAGTATGACTTGTATTGTCTACGGTAGTTGTCAGGGCGATGGAATAGCATTAGAGTATGACTTGTATTGTCTACGGTAGTTGTCAGGGCGATGGAATAGCATTAGAGTATGACTTGTATTGTCTACGGTAGTTGTCAGGGCGATGGAATAGCATTAGAGTATGACTTGTTTTGTCTACGGTAGTTGTCAGGGCGATGGAATAGCATTAGAGTATGACTTGTATTGTCTACGGTAGTTTGTCAGGGAGATGGAATAGCATTAGAGTATGACTTGTATTGTCTACGGTAGTTGTCAGGGCGATGGAATAGCATTAGAGTATGACTTGTATTGTCTACGGTAGTTGTCAGGGCGATGGAATAGCATTAGAGTATGACTTGTATTGTCTACGGTAGTTGTCAGGGCGACGGAATAGCTATAGAGGCTGGAGGTAAAAAGTGTCTACGATAAGTTTTCATGCATGCCGATGCAATAGTTGTACAACTCAAGGGGTCAATGCATGCATCTTTGATTACCTCTGCTCTGAATCTGAGGCATCCTTCTCGCAGTATAACCACATCATTATCACAATATATTTTCCATCTCTTTAAGAAAGAAACTTAAACTGTCAATGTATCTCTGGTTGAAGGCTGGGTCTACAAAACACAAGATTTGACTACCTTGGGCTATGACATTGGGTGCAACACCTTGTTGGCATTAGAGAGGGTAGTGTGTACGGCCCAGTACATCACTGGGACCAAGCTTCCTTCCATCCAGGACCTCTATACCAGGCGGTGTCAGAGGAAGGCCCAAATAATTGTCAAAGACTCCAGCCACCCTAGTCATAAACTGTTCTCTCTGCTACCGCACGGCAAGCGGTACCGGAGCGCCAAGTCTAGGTCCAAAAGGCTTCTTAACAGCTTCCACCCCATTTTTACACTGCTGCTACTCTCTGTTTATTAACCATAGTCCATTTACCTCTACCTGCATGTACATATTACCTCAATTACCTGGACTAACCGGTGCCCCCGCACATTGACTCTGTACCGGTACCCCCTGTATATAGCCTCCCTACTGTTATTTTATTGTTGCTCCTTAATTATTATTATTTTTTTTTATTTTTTTTTTACTTCAGTTTATTTTACTAAATACTTTCTTAACACTTTTTTTTCTTAAAACTGCATTGTTGGTTAAGGGCTTGTAAGTAAGTATTTCACTGTAAGGTCTACACCTGCTGTATTTGGCGCATGTGACAAATACAATTTGATTTGATTTGATCAAGGGATTGGAAAGAAGATAGGAATCACAGGATCTAGAATTGTGAGCTATAAAAGTGAAGTTTTTGTACTGGGGTTTTCGGAAATGTTTCAGAAATAGTAGTGCACTATTGGGGTCCTCTGCCGACCACTTTTCACCCTTGAAAGTCATGGTAGATACAGAAATAGGCAGATGAAACCCTGATTGCTGATTACTCTCAAAGTCATAAAACACACATTTCTCTGAATGTTCATCTTCATCAGATGGTTGAAGGTAGCACTCATGTTCCAATTCTTGAGCCACTTCTGGGTTTCTGCTTTTCAAAGGCCCTTTACAGATAGGGCAGTGTAGGATACCATATACGTGAGGTTGGGGGTTGTCTAATTTAAGGGTGGGGTTAGCTCGTTAATTTGTTTAATTAAGGAGCTAAGTTCTGGGAGTACCTGTGATAATGTGTCCTCATTTGCATGAGTTAAAGGAGGTGTGTGTTGTTGTGTAGGGGTTGGTCCTAGAGCCTTCCATTTGTTTGATTAATGAGCTTAGTTCTAGGGGGTATTCTAGAAGTATCCATGTTACATACGGCTATATATCGTCTGTTTGGGGCGTTTGTTATTCAGATTGCTGCTTATCAAATTTGACGTGTTTTTCTTACAGATGGCTATGTCTTGGATGTACCGACGTTTTTAGCAAAGCAACCATACGTTTGTGTAACTGGACCTCTCTGGCTTTCTGTCAAACTTGAACTATGTGTTTGTGGAGCCGTGCTGGACATTGAAATAGTGTCGGTGCCCTATTATATACTGAACGCCTCGGGGGGGTTTGGAGGTGCGTGTCTAGGTATGACAATCCCTCTGTTCTTGGGTTTGGTTGGAGTTTCGTCTATGTCAAAGCCTGCTGTACAGAAAGAGAGGAGAACGTCGTTTTTCACAATCATTCAAGCAGTCATTCAACGGAGGAGTCCATAATTCCTTGTACACGCTTCTACATGGAGTGTCTTGGATAAGAGCGTCTGCTAAATGACGTAAATGTAAATATGTGTGTGTGTGTGTGTATATATAAAAAACATGGGGGACTGGAAGTTGATGCAGACAATTACATTGATCTAAATTACAATCTATCTGCAATATTAAGCTGATCTACACCCTTAAAAAAAAACTAATAAATAAAAATAATAATATTAATTATCTGAAAATTGTATGTCATCCCGTCTTAAAATGTCTGCAAAAACCAAATTATTGAAATACTGTTAAATATTTAAAAAACCATTGTTA
>JAGTTL010001493.1:0-13655 GCA_036851935.1 Coregonus suidteri | reverse complement strand
GAGAGAGGAGAGAGGAACGGGAGAGGAGAGAGAGAGGAGAGAAGAGAGAGAGAAGAGAAAAGGTAAGGGGAAGTGGTAATGTGATGAGAGGTATGTGTAGAGAGCCCTGAGGGGGAGCACCACTCAACACTAGTCATGCTTTCCTATGTTTATAGAGTTTATAAGCCTCTGTTCTGGTCTGGTCTGGTCTGGTTGGTTGGGAACCAAATTAAGTAGATAAATGACCGCTAATGACGTAACACCAAACAAAAACACCAATAAGTAGCCTTTGTGTGTGTGTGTGTGGTGCGTGTGTGTGTGTGTGTGTGTGTGTGTGTGTTCTGATATGTTGCAGCTTCCCCTCTTCCTGTAAATTGTGGCTTAACATGTGGCCTGGTGTTTTCCTTGGAGACTCCCCCCACAGCAGAGACCTAAGAACTTAAAGGAAATGGAGTTGAGCTTCTCAGAGCCAGAAGCCCTCTTTTTCATTCATGCTTCTATGAGCTGAAACCAAGTCCCCGTGGTGTTGTGTTTACAGTAGGATTACATGACATGGTGTGAGGCCCAATTGGCACCCTATTCCCTGGCCTGTAGTGCACTAATTATGACCACGGCCCTTAAGGCTCTGGTCAAATGTGGTTCACTATATAGGGAACAGGGTGACAATTAGGACACAGGCTAAATCACTGTGGTGTAGGGATACTAACAGGTGTGAGGCCCAATTGGTACCCTAAATCGCTGTGGTGTAGTGTTACAGTGGGATAACAGGTGTGAGGCCCAATTGGTACCCTAAATCGCTGTGGTGTAGCGGTACAGTGGGATAACAGGTGTGAGGCCCATTGGTACCCTAAATCGCTGGGCGTGTAGTGTTACAGTGGGATAACAGGTGATCATCATCCTACAGGAGGCAGCATTCGACTGCCAGGGGCTGCATTCCAAATGGAACTCCCTATCCCCTACATAGCGCACTACTTTGACCAGAGCCCTCATCAAAAGTAGTGCACTATGTAGGGGATAGGGTGCCACTTGGGGGGCTTGGGAAAGTGGCTTTATAAGAGGTGGGGGGGGGGGGGGGGGGGGATATTAGGAGGCAGCTTTGAACTCACTCTTACTACAGTGGTGTCCGTGCCAGCCCCTCCTTACAACTGGCACCTGTTAGGTTCCCACACAGGACCCATGGGCTCCACAGCTGGGCTCACAGACAGCTGCACACACACACAGACACGCACACACACACAGACACACGCATACACACACACACACACACACACACACGCACGCACGCACACACACGCACACACAACCACACAACACACACACACACACACACACACACACCCAACCACACACACAACACACACACATTGTCAGAGACACACACACACACACACACACACAACGCACACACAACCCACACAACACACACACACACACACACCCACAAACACACACACACACACACACACGCACACACAACCACAAAACACACACATTGTCAGAGACACACACACACACACACACGCACACACACACACACCACACACACACCATTGTCAGAGACACAATACATATCTGACACATGAAAACATTACTTTATGATAGAAAACACAACATTGCATGTAACATTCTTCCATACCACATTTATATTGTGTGCTACATTATATTTCCTCAGTTCATCCTGAAGCGGAACTAGCAGCGTCCAGATTGGGTTAGACTTACCCTTGGAACACAAGTCACCATGGGAAACACTTCGCACATTTGCATTTGTTTTTCCCCAGTGCATTTCCCTCGTTTTGCAGGGCTTTGCAGACATTTACCTGGAGAACACAGGCAACAGGACAGGCTCACATGTTGGTTAGTGTCAGGTGTGTAGTGTAGGGTAGGTCTAGTGTAGTGTAGTGTAGTGTAAGTGTAGTGTAGGGTAGTGTAGTGTAGTGTAGGTAGTGTAGGGTAGTAGTGTAGTGTAGTGTAGTAGTGTAGTTGTAGAGTAGTGTAGTGTAGTGTAGAGTAGTGTAGTGTAGTGTAGAAGTAGTGTAGTGTAGTGTAGTGTAGAGTAGTGTAGTGTAGTGTAGTGTAGGGTAGTGTAGTGTAGAGTAGTGTAGTGTAGTGTAGTGTAGTGTAGAGTAGGGTAGTGTAGTGTAGGGTAGTGTAGTGTAGTGTAGTGTAGTGTAGTGTAGGGTAGTGTAGTGTAGAGTAGGGTAGAGTAGTGTAGGTGTAGAGTAGTTGTAGTGTAGTGTAGTGTAGTGTAGGTGTAGTGTAGTGTAGAGTAGTGTAGTGTAGAGTAGTGAGTGGTAGTGTAGGGTAGTGTAGTGTAGTGTAGTGTCGTTTGTAGTGTAGTGTAGTGTAGAGTAGTGAGAGTAGTGTAGAGTAGTGTGGTGTAGTAGAGTAGTGTAGTAGTGTAGTTAGTGTAGTGTAGTGTAGAGTAGTGTAGTAGTGTAGTGTAGTGTAGAGTAGTGTAGTGTAGTGGTATATAGTGTAGTGTAGAGTAGAGTAGTGGTATATAGTGTAGTGTAGTGTAGTGTAGAGTAGTGTAGTGTAGTTGTAGTGTAGTGTAGAGTAGTGTAGTGTAGTGTAGAGTAGAGTAGTGTAGTTAGAGTAGAGTAGTGTAGTGTAGAGTAGTGTAGAGTAGTGTAGTAGAGTGTAGAGTAGTGTAGTGTGAGTAGCGTAGGTGTAGTGTCAGTGTTAGTGTAGTGTAGCCAGGTTAGTAGTGTAGAGTAGTGTAGGTGTAGTGTAGTGTAGAGTAGTGTAGTGTAGAGTAGTGTAGAGTGTAGAGGTAGTAGTAGTGTAGTGTAGGGTTGTAGAGTAGTGTAGTGTGTAGTGTAGAGTGTGTAGAGTAGAGTAGAGTAGTGTAGTGTAGAGTAGTGTAGTGTAGTGTAGTGTAGGGTAGAGTAGTGTAGGTAGAGTAGAGTAGAGTAGTGTAGATAGTAGTGTAGAGTATTAGAGTAGAGTAGAGAGTAGTAGTGTAGGTAGTAGTGTAGTGTAGCTAGTGTAGAGTAGTAGTGTAGAGTAGTGTAGTGTATAGAGTAGTGTAGTGTAGTGTAGAGTAGTGTAGTGTAGTGTAGTGGTAGGTAGTGTAGTGTAGAGTAGGTATTAGAGTAGTGTAGTAGAGTTAGTGTAGTGTAGTAAGTAGTGTAGAGTAGTGTAGTGTAGAGTAGAGTAGTGTAGAGTAGTGTATAGTGTAGTGTAGTGGAGTAGTGTAGAGTAGAGTAGTGTATGTAGTGTAGTGTAGTGTAGAGTAGATGTAGTAGTGTAGTGTAGTGGGTAGTGTAGAGTAGTGTAGGTAGTAGGTAGTAGTGTAGTGTAGTGTAGTGTAGTGTAGTAGTAGTGTAGAGTAGAGTAGGTAGTGTAGTGTAGAGTAGTGTAGAGTAGTGTAGAGTAGAGGTAGTGTAGTGTAGTATAGAGTAGTGTAGTGTAGGTAGTGTATAGAGTAGTGTAGTGTAGAGTAGGGAGTAGGTAGTGTAGTAGTAGATGTAGAGTAGTGTAGTGTAGAGTAGTGTAGTGTAGGTAGTGTAGAGTAGTGTAGAATGTAGTGTAGTGTAGAGTAGTGTAGTGGTGGCTAGTGTAGTGTAGTGTAGTGTAGGTAGTAGTGTAGTGTAGTTAGTGCTAGAGTAGTGTAGAGTGTAGTGTAGAGTAGTGTAGTGTAGTGTAGAGTAGTGTGTAGTAGTGTTAGTGTTGTATAGAGTTAAGTGTAGTGTAGAGTAGGTAGTGTAGTGTAGTGTAGTGTAGTGTAGTGTGTAGTGTAGTGTAGTGTAGAGTAGTGTAGTGTTAGAGTAGTGTAGTGTAGAGTAGTGTATGTTTTTGTAGTGTAGTGGTAGTTAGTAGTGTAGAGTAGTGTAGAGTAGTAGAGTAGTATAGTGTAGTAGAGTAGTGTAGTGTAGGGTAGAGTAGTGTAGTATAGTGTAGTGTAGTGTAGAGTAGTGGTAGTGTAGTGTAGAGTAGGTAGTTAGTGTAGTGTTAGTGTAGTATAGAGTAGTGGGGTGAGGTAGTGTAGTGTAGTGTAGTGTAGAGTAGAGTGTAGTGTAGTGTAGTGTAGTGTAGTGTAGTGTAGTGTAGTGTAGAGTAGTGTAGTAGAGTGTAGTGTAGTGTAGTTAGTGTAGTGTAGTGTAGAGTAGTGTAGTGTAGAGTAGTGTAGTGTAGTGTAGTGTAGGGTGTAGTGTAGTGTAGTGTAGTGTTAGGGTAGTGTATGTGTAGTGGTAGTTGTAGTGGTAGAAGTAGGGTAGGTAGTGTAGTAGTAGTAGAGTAGTGTAGTGTAGGTAGTGTTAGTGTAGTGTAGTGTAGAGAGTAGTGTAGTGTAGTTTATAGTGTAGTGTAGAGTAGAGTAGTGTAGTGTAGTGTAGTGTAGAGTGTGTAGGTAGTGTAGAGTAGTTGTAGGGTAGTGTAGTGTAGTAGTAGTAGTTAGGTAGTAGTGTAAGTGTAGTGTTAGTGTAGGTGTAGTTATTAGTAGTGGTATAGTGTAGTGTAGTGTAGTGTAGTGTAGATGTAGTGTAGTGTAGTGTAGTGTAGAGGGGTGTAGTGTAGTGGTAGTGTAGTGTAGTGTAGAGGTAGTAGTGTAGTGTAGTAGTAGTGGTATAGTAGTATAGTAGTAGTGTGTAGAGTAGTGTAGTGTAGTGTAGTGTAGTGTAGCGTGGTAGTGTAGTGTAGTTGTAGTGTAGAGTAGTGGTATATAGTGTAGTGTAGTGTAGAGTAGTGTAGTAGTGTAGTGTAGTGTAGAGTAGTGTAGTGTAGTGTAGTGGTATATAGTGTAGTGTAGTGTAGTGTAGTGTAGTGTTAGTAGTAGGTAGTGAGTAGTGTAGTGTAGTGTAGAGTAGTGTGGTGTAGTGGTATGTAGTGTAGTGGTAGATAGTGTAGTGTAGAGTGTAGTGTAGTGTAGAGTAGTGTAGTGTAGTGTAGAGTAGTGTAGTGTAGAGTAGTGTAGAGTAGTGTAGAGTAGTGTAGTGTAGTGTAGTGTAGTGTAGTAGGGTAGTGTAGTGTGAGGTAGTGTAGAGTAGTGTAGTGTAGAGTAGTGTAGGAGTAGTGTAGTGTAGGTAGTAGTGGTAGTGTAGAAGTAGTGTAGATAGGTAGTGGTAGAGTAGTGTAGTGTAGTGTAGTGTAGTGTAGAGTAGTGTAGTGTAGAGTAGTGTAGTGTAGTGTAGTGTAGTGTAGAGTAGTAGTAGTGGTAGTGGTAGTAGGTAGTGTATGTGTAGTAGTCAGTGTAGTGTGTAGTGGTAGAGTAGTGTGTAGTGTAGTGTAGTGTAGTGGTAGTATAGAGTAGTGTAGTGTAGTGTGTAGAGTGTAGTGTAGTGTAGTGTAGTGTAGAGTAGAGTAGTAGTGTAGTGTAGTGTAGTGGTAGTGTAGAGTAGTGTAGTGTAGAGTAGTGTAGTGTAGTGTAGTGTAGTAGTAGTTGGTAGTGTTAGTGTAGTGTAGTGTAGTGTAGTAGTAGTGTAGTGTAGAGTAGTGTAGTGTAGTAGTGTAGTGTAGTAGTAGAGTAGTGTAGCGTAGTGTAGTATAGTGTAGTGTAGTGTAGTGTGGTAGTGTAGTGTAGAGTAGTGTAGTGTAGAGTAGTAGTGTAGAGTAGTGTAGTGTAGTGGTAGTGTAGTGGTATATAGAGTAGTGTAGTGTAGTAGAGTAGTGTAGTGGTATGTAGTGTAGTGTATTATAGAGTAGTGTAGAGTAGTGTAGTGTAGTGTAGAGTAGAGTAGTGTAGAGAGGTAGTGGTAGTGTAGAGTAGTGTAGAGTAGTGTAGAGTAGTGTAGTGTGTAGTGTATAGGTGTAGAGTAGTGTAGTGTATTATAGAGTAGTGTAGAGTAGTGTAGTGGTAGTGTAGTAGAGTTAGAGTAGTGTAGAGTAGTGTAGTTATAGTAGTTGTAGAGTAGTGTAGTGTAGAGGTAGTAGTAGTGTAGAGTAGTAGTAGTGTAGAGTAGTGTAGTGTGTAGTGTAGATTATAGTGTAGTGTATTATAGTAGTGTAGTGTAGTGGTAGTAGTGTGTAGGGAGTAGTGTAGTGTAGTGGTAGTGTAGTGTAGTGTATTAGTGTAGAGTAGTGTAGAGTAGTAGAGTTGTAGTGTAGAGTAGTGTAGTGTAGAGTAGTGTAGGGTAGTGTAGTGTAGAGTAGAGTGTAGTGTAGTGTAGTGTAGTGTAGAGTAGTAGTAGTGTAGTGTAGTGTAGTAAGCGTAGAGTAGTGTAGTGTAGAGTAGTGTAGTGTAGTGTAGTGTAGTGTAGTGTAGAGTAGTGTAGTGTAGAGTAGTGTAGTGTAGGTAGTGTAGTGTAGTGTAGATATATGAGTAGAGGTAGTGTAGTGTAGTGTAGTGTAGAGTAGAGTAGTGTAGTGTAGTGTAGTAGAGTAGTGTAGTGTATGAGTGTGTAGTGTAGTAGTGATAGTGTAGTGTAGAGGTATGTAGTAGAGTAGTGTAGTGTAGTGTAGTAGTAGTGTAGAGTAGTGTAGAGTAGTAGAGTAGTAGAGTAGAGTAGTGTAGAGTAGTGTAGGGTTAGTAGATAGCAGTAGTGTAGTGTAGTGTAGTGGTAGTGGTAGAGTAGAGTAGTGTAGTGTAGTGTAGTGTAGTAGTAGTGTAGAGTAGTGTATGTGAGTATGTAGGTAGTGTAGTGTAGTGGTAGTAGTGTAGTGTAGAAAGAGTAGAGTAGTGTAGTGTAGCTAGTGTAGTGTAGTTGTATAGTGTAGTGTAGAGTAGTGTAGTGTAGGTAGTGATAGTGTAGAGTAGTGTAAGTAGTGTAGAGTAGTTAGTAAGTGTAGAGTAGTGTAGTGTAGTGTAGAGTAGTGTAGTGTAGTGTAGTGTAGAGTAAGTGTAGAGTAATGTAAGTGTAGTAGTGTAGTATAGTAGTGTAGAGTAGTGTAGTGTAGAGTAGAGTAGTGTAGTGTAGAGTGAGTGTGGTAGGGTAGTGTAGTGTAGTGTAGAGTATGTTTGTAGAGTAGTGTAGAGGAGGGTAGAGTAGTGTAGAGTAGATGTAGTGTAGAGTAGTGTGTAGAGTAGTAGTGTAGTGTAGGTAGTGTAGTGTAGAGTAGGGTAGTGGTAGTGTAGAGTAGTGTTAGTGTAGAGTAGTGTAGTGTAGGCTAGTGTAGCGTAGTGTACATCGTGTAGTTAATATAGAGTAGTGTGTATTATAGAGTAGTGTAGTGTAGAGTAGTGTAGTGTAGTGAGAGTAGTGTTAGAGTGTAGTTGTAGTGTAGGTGTATTATAGAGTAGTGTAGTGTAGTGTAGTGTAGATGTAGTGTGTAGAGTAGTGTAGTGTAGTGTAGTATGTGTAGTGTAGTAGTGTAGTGTAGTGTAGTGTAGTGTAGAGTAGTGTTAGTGTAGAGTAGTGTGCTGTATTGTATAGAGAGTAGTGTAGTGTCGTTTAGTTCAGTGTCTAGGGTGTAGTGGTAGTGTATGAGTAGTGTAGAGTAGTGTAGTGTAGTGTAGTGTAGTGTAGAGTAGTGTAGTAGTGTAGTGTAGAGTTGTAGTGATAGAGTAGGTGTACTGTGTAGAGTAGTGTAGTAGTGAGTGTAGACTAGTAGTTGTAGAGTAGAGTAGTGTAGTGTAGTGTAGGGTAGTGTAGTGTAGTGTAGTAGAACAGTGTAGAAGTAGAGTAGGTAGGGTAGTGTAGTATGTAGTGTAGTGTATTATGTGTAGTTATCGCGTAGTGTATGTAGGTAGTGTAGTGTAGAGTGAGTAGAGTAGAGAGTGTAGTGTAGTGTAGTATAGAGTAGTGTAGTGTAGAGTTGTAGTGTAGGTTTCGAGTAGTGTGTAGTGTAGAGTAGAGTTAGTGTAGTGTAGAGTATAGTGTAGTGTAGTGTAGTGTAGTTATGTATTATAGAGTAGTGTAGTGTAGGAGAGTAGAGTTAGTGTAGAGTAGTGTAGGTAGTGTAGGCGTTCATGTCCGTAAGGCAGTAGATAGTGTAGTATAGAGTCAGTGAGGGTAGAGTCAGTAGTGTTAGTGTATTGTAGATAGAGTCGAGTTCTGTGTAGCTCGAGTGTAAGTTAGATTAGTTGTCGAGTCGTAGTAGTGTAGAGCTAGCGTATGTGAGGTAGTTGGGTAGTGTAAGTGTAGGTGTCGTTCTTCGGAGCTAGTGTAGTGTAGAGTAGTGTCGTGTAGTGGTGTAGTGTAGAGCTGGTGTACTCGTAGTGTCAAGAGTAGTAGTCGTGTAGTGTAGAGTAGTGTACGTGTAGAGTTGTGTAGTGTTTGTAGTGTAGTGTAGCGTAGTGGTCAGTGTAGTGTCGTGTAAATAGTAATCGCGTCTGTTCAGTCGTCCGTGTCGTGCTAATGCCTACGTGTCTTTGCCTAATTTACCACGACTACGATGTCGTGCTAGTGTCGCGAATCGTGTCGGAAATAGTGTCCGTGTAACGTCCACGTGTATTCGTATCGTTCGTGTTCAGTGCGTAGAGTACGTGTCGCAGGCAGCGGTCAGGTAGTCGCGTCGTGTCCAGTGTAGCGTAGCAGTATGAACAAAATGTCACGCAGTACTGTAGAGTCGTGTCGCAGTCAGTGTGTGTCGACGTAGCGTACGACGTATGTGCACGTGTATCTACTTCAGGTGTAGTGTAGAGTAGTTGTAGCTGTAGGGGATCACATGATTTTTTCTCGCGTCGTGTAACGTGTCTGTCCGCACGCATGCCAGTTAGCCTGCTCACCGGTTACACACAATCTTGTCGTGTGTGTCGCGTAGTGTTAGTGTATGTCTCGCTTTATGTATCTCACTTACAGTGATCCTATAGTTCTGTAGTGTGTGGACTTTGTGTAGCATGTCTCTACAGTCATCTACTCGCAGATAGGCGGTTAGGATCCAGCGCAAGTAAGCCCTCAGCCTACTTGCTTTGTAGTCCTAAAGCTAAAAATATAACATTTAAACATGCTTTTTAGTCTAATGATAGGGCTTAATATCGTCCGGGAACTGTCTCCAATTTTAGACTAATCACTGTAGATCATTTGCTAAGACATGGCGCTTGCAACCTTCCAGGGTTGTCACACTACGATTCCCTTTCATAGGAGGAGAGGCGCGGGGGGGGGGGGCAGTATTAAAAAAATCTATGCCTCTGGAAAGAGCGGTCTGGGCTAAACCGAGCTAACAGCTCAATGTAATAGATATTGTCGAACGTCCGAGCTACTTCAGGTGTGAGAAGGCATGCGGAGAGCGATTTGGCAAATACATGATTCTCAGCAGCTCCACTCACAGTTGGTCAAACCATAGGCAAACTCCCCTCAAGATCTCGCCAGGGGTTTAATACAGATTATTGGGTAGCGTCGTCAACATATGCTTAACCCTATTCTGACTATGCGATAGTGGGGCATCAGATTTGACACAGGAGTCTCTATGGGAATAGGGTGCCAATTTGGGACGCTAACTATCCTAATATTTAGGAGTTAGACTTATCGAGCAATCTGTACAGAGCGAAGTCGAGCTGTTAACCAGGAAATCAACCGCTCTATTCACCAAACACAGCCCTGAATGTGAGGGCAGAGCCATCGTGAGAGATTATTTTAGGAGCGCTCCAGCATTACGATCAACAGTGGTAGTACTGAAGTTTCAACCGCAGTTCTTTGTTCTCACACATATCAATGACATTCATATCCCTTGAGCACAGACAATAGTGGGTACATAGAGGAGAGAGAGAGAGAGAGCAGAGGAGCAAGAGAGAGAGAGAGAGAGAGAGAGAGAGAGAGAGAGAGCAGAGACAGAACACGAGAGAGCGAGACAGAGAGACAATGACGAACAGCGAGACCTCTAGAGACTCAGCTCTACAGCGAGAAGACAACAAGAGAATTGGAAAACAAACCCAATTTTGATACCCACTCCAAGGATCTACTGGTGGAAATACCACAGTGTAGCCATCACAGCTGCAGAGATTTGTTGACCTGTTGTCGCGGGACAAGAAAGTAAGATAAGGCAGTCAGAAGAACAAACTACGCTATTGTAAATACAAGACCAACCCCATATTATTATGTTGTATTTATTTTTCCGCGGCATTTGTATCATTTACTATTTGCACAGAAGTTACAATACAGCTGTATAGTATGACATAATATGACATTTGAAATGCGCTTATATTTCTTTTGGAACGTCAGAGTGTAATGTTTACTGTTAATCTTTATTGCACCCTATTTACACTTTGTTTATTACACATGGTCCAATGAAAGCCCTAGGGAATAGGGTGAAAATTGAGAAGACAGGAGAGAGAGAGAGAGAGAGATCAAGATGTTGAGACAGACAAAAATAGAACTAGAGAGAAAGAGAGAGCCTACCTGCACTTCTGACGAGACATGGGATCAGAGAAGATCAGAGATGAGAGAGAGACAGACCTGAGCCTGAGACCCAGAACTGTGAGAGTAGTAGATACAGTTGAGAGAGACAGAGAGAGATGACCAGAACATAGTGCTAGAGTGCCATTTGAGAGCAGGTCCTGTACTTTAGACAGAGACAGAGCAGAGAGGAGACATTATGCACGCTACAGAGAGAACAGAGAGAGAGAAAGTAAATTGTGGACTTCACAGATGGCTTACTATAGCTGGGCTTTATTGTTCTGTTTACTCCCCATCAAAGTCAAAAGCACGTTCGAACTTCCATACGAAGGGTTAGGACTGCGTATTATATGCTGTACCTTATCAGAAGGCGTAGATGTCTAGAGAGCATGCGCTGTAATAATAGTTTGAAAAGTGAGTTGTGATATTCAGTCTGGGTCGCCAAATTCATCGCCTATTCTCCGCACAGAGTGCACTAGGGCTTATGACCAGGTCCCATTAGGGAATAGGGCAGCTGCCAGTATAGTTATGGTGATGTATAACCTAGCTGTTGTGATGCAGGGATCAGATGTGTTTAATCTGGTGTACATTGGTTTTGGGGCGCGTACACGGTCTATGCCACGCGGGCAACACTGCCCTTCTGACCTGGAACTGCGATGATCATGAATTGATCACCATGCTGGAAAACATCCGTGGCTGCGTCCGCAAATTAAACCCTATTTCCCTAGAGATGCACTACTTTTGACGCCATAACCAGATAGCAGTGGGAATAATAGGTGCCATTTGGGACACCAGTCCTTGTCTTTTGATTCTGTCTTTCAGTTGTGAAAATTATGATTACAACAGAGGCATGGCAATTTGGAATAAAGGCAGGTTTTAAATACAGGGTTTATGTTGGTTATCCTATACGTAGTCAGAGAGCAGCTGTAATAAATAGGTTTCATGTTGGTCGGTTATCCATACGTAGTCAGGCAGGCAGGCTGTAATAATAGGTTTTATGTTGGTTATCCATTAATGTAGTCAGAAGAGATCAGGCTGTAATAATAGGTATTATGTTGGTTATCCAGTAGCGTAGTCAGAGGGCAGCTGTAATAATAGGTTTATGTTGGTTTATCGCATACGTAGTCAGAGGGGCAGGCTGGTAATAATAGGTTTTATTGTTGGATTCCATACGTAGTCAGAGAGCAGCGTATAATAGGTTTTGTTGGTTATCCATACGTAGTCAGAGAGCGCTGTAAAATCAGGTTTCTGTGGATATCCATACATAGTCACGAGAGCGCTGTAATAATAGGTCTATGTTGGATTTCCTACGTAGTCAGAGGGCAGCTGTAATAATAGGTCTAGGTGCGTTATCCATAAGAGTCATGAGAGCAGCCCGGGTAAACATAGGTTTATGTTTGGTTATCCTACGTTAGTAATGAGAGCATCTGTAATAAATAGGTTAGTAGTTAGCGTGTATCCAGACGTAGTTCAGAAAGCAGCTGTAATAATAGGTTATATGCTGAAGTTATCCATTACGTAGCACGAGATGGCAGCTGTAATAATAGGTTTATGTGGTTACCTACTAGTACAGAGGGCAGCGTAATAAGGTTTAATGTTGGTTATCCATACGTAGCAGCGAGCAGCGTAAATAATAGCGTTTATGCTTCGTATCCTTACGTAAGGTCAGCGAGAGCAGCTGTAATAGAATGCATTCCAGCGCCGTAATTTAGTAAATCAATACCATACAACGAGATGTGTTCTCATCATTAAATGTTCATCTACTAACCTCAATTCCGCACTTAGTAACAAAAATAAAACTAATGTATGCACGCAGGACTGTAAGTCGCTTGGGTAAAAGCGTCTGCTAAATGGCCTTATTAATATTAAAATTAATTAATTAATTAAAAGGCAATACACAATTTTACATTTACATTAGGTCATTTAGCAGACGCACTCTATCCAGAGCGACGACGGGAGCAATTTAGGCGTTAAGTGCCTTGCTCAAGGGCACATCGACAGAATTATTCACATAGTCGGCTCGGGGATAGTAACCAGCGCACCTTCGGTATATGCCACCAACGCTCTTAACCATAAGTACCTTGCGCCATAATGAAAGTACACTAGCCACAACGTGCCACTGGTATAAAAGTAGACTTTCCCATAGCATATGGAGCCATATAGTGTTCATCTATATAGGATAACATCGTGCGGCAGAAGCGAGCAGCAGTTGGTGGTTGTGGCAGTTGCTTCCCCTGCACATAGCAAGACAGAACATGACCATCACTTTGTATACCATGCATGACATCATTGTTACCCTCGCAGGGTTCAGCCCCTGTTAAGCACAGAGTGGGACAGCACAGTGTTTATTTGGAGATGTCATACCAACGTAGTATACTCTGACGTAGGCTACATCCACTGCTTTTGGGAATTCGTATGTATAAAGTTGAATGCATGCACCAGCGCTTTTACGGACGGTTTACCCCGGACCCGAGACTGAGCCTACTCCTGGAAAAGCAATGCTCAATGGAGAACCTTTTCAGTCCAGGAATATGTTGAATCTGGAGCGGGAAAACCGGTCCTCTAGTTTTTGTAATGTGTGACATGTTAAGCCTGGGACCTGGGCAGCTTCCCTCTGTTGATCAATAAAGTTTCAATTCAAAATGATTTCCAGGCGAGACAGGAGTTACAGAAATGGGAGTGACTAGTTTTTTAGGTGAAGAGTAGTTTTAGTTATGTAGTAAGAGTAGTAGTAGAGTAGGTATTAGTAGTAGTAGTTAGTAGTAGGGGGGGAGTAGTTAGTAGTAGTTAGTAGTAGTATTTTTTTATTTATTTTTACTTTAATTTTAAAACACTCCATCATCTCTTAACACCATCCATATTTTCAACTGTACTGTGATGTTTCACAAAAGTTTTTGAACCCTTCTATTCTCATTGTGTTTCTACAGATTGTAAATTGAAAATAAAAATTTTTGCTAAAAGTATTATTATGTTATTGATCGATTGACTATGACTTTTCAGATCACCCAGTAGTGCTATCTGCAGGGTTAAGCTCCAGGTAAATATTGCAAACCTTCAGCCATTCCTGGACCTGTGACCAAAAACAAGCGGACAGTACCAAAAAAATTATCTAATGATTCTGTCTCTTCACAGCAAAAAACTGCAGAGCTGGGAAGATTGTATCCCCCATATAAATAACATTCTATTGGTAGCAAGAATTTTGTATAAAAATTTAAATTGGAAAATTCTAAGTTTTTAATCCGGCGTCGTTTTGCGTGTCAGTTCATAAACACTATGCCATGGGATCGGTACGTCAAAAAATCTCTTCCCAACTATTTTGCAATCTATATGGGACGGCTGGGCAATCCTTTGGTTCTTAAATGAAACTGGTATACTTTTTATTTTCACAAATTTCTTTAACCAAAATTTGTTTTTTAATGCAGGGCCGACAGACAAAATTCCTTTTTTTTTTCCCCCTTCCACTTT
>JAGTTL010001492.1:0-13656 GCA_036851935.1 Coregonus suidteri | reverse complement strand
TGGACTTCAGAATTTCATGGGGGCATACTTCCCATTGCACTGTACAGCCTCACCTATGGATCTGGGGCCATGATATCAGCCTACCAGTGACACCCACAGAACATAACTGTGAAGAGTTTCCACTAATATCCAGGATCTTTGTTTTACTATGTGCTACCACAACAAACGTAGCTTCAGAAATACTATTTCTACTTCTTCAAACGTACAGGCTGTAGATGTATTTTCCCGTAGATGTAGTTTCCCGTCGATGTATGTTTCCTGTAGTGTGCTTTCCCCGTAGAGGTAGTTTCCGTAGATGTAGTTTCCATTAGACTAGTAGTTTCCCCGGAGGATGTATTTATCCTGTAGACTGTCTTTTCCCGATACGACTTAGGTTTCCTTTCTATGTAGTTTTCCCGGAGATGTCGTTTCCCGTAGATGTATGTTTCCCGGTAGATGTAAGTTTGCCGTATATGTAGTTTCCCGTAGATGGCTAGTTTCCCGTAGATTTAGTGTTTTTCCGTATGATGAGCGTTTCCCGGAGAATGTAGTTTCTCGCGTAACGCTGTAGTTTTCCCGTATATGTAGGTTTCCACGTTAATGTATTTCCCTGTATTATGTTAGTTTCCTGTAGATGTATTTTCCCGTAGATGTAGTTTCGCGCGAGATGTAGTTTCCCGTAGACGTAGTTTCCTGGTAGGATGTAGGTTTCCTTTAAATATAGCTAGGAGAACTATACTGGTATACGTTTCATGGTCCCCGCTGTTTCATGTACCAATGTTGGTCCGAATGGCGTGTTACATTTTTAGGACAAATGCACATTTTATCCGAAAATGTGATTACACCGTGACGATTAAGATGTTACTTCCTCTTTCCTGGAGGATATAGGAATATGGTGTAGTCAAATTGCTTCATGTTTGTCGATGTCCATCCTTTAACTTAGTAAGGTCTGGGGTGCGTGAATGACATACAGTGGGGAAAAACAGTATTTAGTCAGCCACCCACTTGTTGCAGTTCCTCCCCTCCCACTTAAAAAGATGAGAGAGTTCCCGGTAATTTTAATCATAGGTACCAACGTCCACTAATGACACGATCAAATGATACCAAAAAAATTCGCAGAAAATCACATTGTATGATTTTTAATGACTGTATTTGCAATTATAGTGGAAAATAAGTATTTGGTCCAGTAACAAAAGTTTCTCAATACTGTGTTATATACCCCTTTTGTTGGCAATGACACCAGGTCAAAATTTTTCTAGTACGGTTCTTCACACTGGTTTCAGACACCTTTGCTGGTTATTTTGGCCCATTTCCGCCCTGGCACGCATCTCCTCTAGAGTCGTGCTGTTTTGGAGTTTTTCCGTCGCGGGCACCCACGACTTATTCAACTCCCTCCAAAAGTTTTTCTATGGGGTTGAGATCTGGAGACTGTCTATGCACTCCAGGACGTTAGAAAGGATTCTTGACTAAGCCACTCCCTTCGTTGCCCGGCGGCGGTGTGGTTTGTGGGGATCCATTGTCATGCTGACAGACGCCAGCCAGGTTTTCATTCTTCAATGCCCTTCTATCTGATTTTGACGGAGGTTTTCACTCAAAATCTCCCGCATCACAAGGGCTGCCCCATTCATTTCAGGGTCCTTTACACGGATTCATTTGTCCTGGTCCATTTGCAGGAAAACTCGCCAAAAGCAAGGATTGTTTCCACCCCCATGCTTCAGAGTAGGTATGGTGTTCTTTGGATCAGCTCAGCATTCCTTTGTCCTCCAAACACACCGAGTTTGTGTTTTTTACCAAAACGTTATATTTTGGTTTCATCTGACCATATGACATTCTCGCCAATCCTATTCTGGATCATCCAAATGCACTCTAGCAAACTTCAGACGGGCCTGGACATGTACTGGCTTAAGCAGGGGGACACGTCTCGCACTGCAGGATTTGAGTCCCTGGCGGCGTAGTTGTGTTACTGATGGTAGGCCTTGTTACTTTGGTCCCAGCTCTCTGCAGGTCATTCACTAGGTCCCCCCGTGTGGTTTCTGGGATTTTTGCTCACCGTTCTTGTGATCATTTTTGACCCCACGGGGTGAGATCTTGCGTGAGCCCCAGATCGAGGGAGATTATCAGTGGTCTTGTATGTCTTCCATTTCCTACTAATTGCTCCCTACCGTTGATTTCTTCAAACCAATGCTGCTTACCTATTGCAGAATTCATCTTCCCAGCCTGGTGCAGGTCTAAAATTTTGTTTCTGGTGTCCTTTTGACAGCTCTTTGGTCTTGGCCCTTAGTTGGAGTTTGGAGTGTGAACTGTTTGAGGTTGTGGACCAGGTGTCTTTAATACTGATAAACAAGTTCAAACAGGTGCCATTAATACAGGTAACGAGTGGAGGACAAAGAGGAGCCTCTTAAAGAAAAGAAGTTACAGGTCTGTGAGAGCCAGGAATCTTGCTTGTTTGTAGGTGACCAAATACTTATTTTCCACCATAATTTGCAAATAAATTCATTAAAAAAATCCTACAATGTAAGGCAATCAACACAGCAAAACGTCAGTACAGAGCTGCAATTCAGAGGAGTCGCCCCACTTCAACAAAATAGCCTCCAACACTCTACTCAGCAAATTTGATGTAGTCTATCACAGTGCCATCCGTTTTGTCCACCAAGCCCCATATACTATACCCACCATTGTGACCTGTACGCTCGGGGGGTGCTCGTTGGCTGGCCCTCACTACACATTCCTTTACATTCATTTACATCATTTAGCGACTTACAGTTAGTGCATACATTATTTTTATTTTTATTTTTTTCATACTGCCCCCCCTTGTGAATCGAACCCACAACCCTGGCGTTGCAAAACGCCATGCTCTACCAACTGAGCTACCTCCCTGCCCGGCCATCTCTCCCCTACCCTGGGACGACGCTGGATCCAATTGTGCGCCGGGGCGCCCCATTGGTCTCCCGGTTGCGGCCGGCCTACAAGCAGAGCCTGGATATTCGTCGCCAAACCCACTGGCTCCAGGTCATCTATAAATCCCTTCTAGGGCAAATCCCTGCCTTTATCTTAGCTCATTGGTCACCATAGCAAAACACCCACAACGGTAGTCTGCGCTCCAGCAGTATATCTCACTGGTCATCCCCCAAGCCAACACCTCCTTTGGCCGCCATTCCTTCCAGTTCTCTGCTGCAAATGACTTGAACGAACTGCAAAAAATCTCTGAAGCTGGAGACTCTTATCTCCCTCACTAACTTTAAACATCAGTTGTCAGAGCAGCTTAACCGATCACTGCACCTGTACACAGCCCATCTGTAATTAGCCCACCCAACTACCTCATCCCCATATGTTATTTACATTGTTATTTATTTTGTCCAATAGCACACAATTATGTCATCATGAAGTGCTTTGAGAGCCTAGTTAAGGATCATATCACCTCCACCTTACCTGCCACCCTAGACCCACTTCAATTTGCATACCGCCCCAATAGATCCACAGACGATGCAATTGTCATCACACACTGCACACTGCCCTATCCCATCTGGACAGAGGAATACCTATGTAAGAATGCTGTTCATTGACTATAGCTCAGCATTCAACACCATAGTACCCTCCAAGCTCATCATTAAGCTCAGGGCCCTGGGTCTGAACCCCGCCCTGTGCAACTGGGTCCTGGACTTCCTGACGTGCCACCCCCAGGTGGTGAAGGTAGGAAACAACACCTCCACTACGCTGATCCTCAACACAGGGGCCCCACAGGGTGCATGCTCAGCCCCCTCCTGTACTCCCTGTTCACCCATGACTGCGTGGCCAAGCACGCCTCCAACTCAATCATCAAATTTGCAGACGACACAACAGCAGTAAGCTTGATTACCAACAACGACGAGACAGCCTAAAGGGAGGAGGTGAGGGCCCTGGCGGAGTGATGCCAGGAAAATAACCTCTCACTCAACATCAACAAAACGAAGGAGCTGATCGTGGACTTCAGGAAACAGTAGAGGGAGCACGCCACTATCCCACGTCGACGGGACCGCAGTGGAGAAGGTGGAAAGCTTCAAGTTCCTCTGCGTACACATCACTGACAACCTGAAATGGTCCGGACTCCACCCAGTACCCGGCCCTGAACTGGTCACTTAGCTGGCTATCACCTGATATTCAACCCTGCCCCTTAGAGACTGCTGCCCCGTGTACATAGACATGAATCACTGGGTCACTTTAATAAGGTTTACATACTGTTTTACCCACTTCATATGTTTATACTGTATCTAGTCAAAGCCTATATATCTACTGCTGTACACACCTTTTCTATTCACTTACACCACTCCAGCCAACGCTTGGCATTGCGGATGGTGATCTTAGGCTTGTGTGCGGCTTGCTCGCCATGGAAAACCCATTTCATGGAAGCTCCCGATGAACAGTTCTTGGGCTGACGTTGCTTCCAGAGGCAGTTTGGAACTCGGTAGTGAGTGGTGCCACCCAGCGCTTCAGCACTCTGCTGTCCCGTTCTGTGAGCTTGTGTGGCCTACCACTTCTCGGCTGAGCCGTTTGTTGCTCCTAGACGTTTCCACTTCACAATACCCAGTCACTTATAGTTTGACCAGGGCAGCTATAGCAGGGCAGAAATTTGACAGACTGACTTGATGGAAAGGTGGCATCCCTTGTGACGGTGCCACGTTTGAAATTCACTGAGCTCTTCAGTAAGGCCATTCTACTGCCAATGATTATCTATGGAGATTGCGTGGCTGTGTGCTCAATTTTACACGGACACGGACACTGAATCGTACACGGACGGCGGACTCGGACACGGACACGGACACGGACACTGCTCATTCTAATATTTCTAAATCTTTCTTAATTCCTTTATTTTGGGGATTCACTACCTACCTGGGACTGAAGTATATGAATATCTGGACTGACAGTCCTCACTTTTTGTCTAACACTAAAAATTACATGTTTTCCATTGACTAGGGGCTTGCCCCCCTAGTGATAAGGTCATAGAAAAGCAAGGGATTCTGTTGATAGAGGGACTAAAAAAATGGACATTAGCTTGCCATTCTGTAAAACACTGGATTTACATTTTTTCACAGGAATCTACAGTATGTGTTTTAAATTGAGTTACATCCGTTTTCCGGTATAATTCATTCAGACAATCTATGGATTTCTAAATTAAATCTAGTGGATCATTGTGTTGACCTATTTTCAAAGTTGTATTAATGTTTTTATTCTAGATTATTATATTTATTAATCTCAATCAAAATATTTTTAATTTTGGCGTGTTGGAAGGTGGAGCCTGGACTAGGGCAACTAGGCCTCGCTGATTTCATGGACCCAAGTTCCATATGTTAGGCTGCATATGAATGTCCAATACACACAATAGGATGACTGGGAAGGTGATTTCCACAATAGGAGGACTGGGGAGGTGATTTTTCCACAATAGGAGGACTGGGGAGGTGATTTCCACAATAGGAGGACTGGGAAGGTGATTTCCACAATAGGAGGACTGGGAAGGTGATTTCCACAATAGGAGGACTGGGAAGGTGATTTTCCACAATAGGAGGCACTGGGAAGGTGATTTTCCACAATAGGATGACTGGGAAGGTGATTCCCCCACAGTTTAAAGTCCCGAAATAAGAGCTATGACGCTAATATGTATGAAAGCTCTTTCCAGTTTTGTGTTCTGTGGGTGTCACAGAGTAGGCTGATATCATGGACCCCAGATCCATAGGTGAGGCTGTACAGTGCAATAAAAGTATGCCCCCAATGAAAGTCTAATCCATCCACAGTGCGATTTTCAACTGATTTGTACTTTTTTTTGTTAAATTAACTCATTATTGTCTATTGTTGAATTTATATATAAGAACATTCCAACTTTGGTTTAGCATGATCTAGTCCAATTGTGGCACAATTTTTTCAATGGGGGCTTTTATTTTGAAGGCGAACCGCCGATTCCACAATTGTTACTCAAACTAATATTGTTCAGGATACACTGGACACTCCAAACACGTTCCCACGTCCCTACGTCAGAGCATCAAGAGGTCGAAGGGGTCTTCACTAGTGGGTCGGAACTAGTTACCACAGCCACAAAGCCATAAACTTCGCCTATTTCTAAAATGCCTATTCTTAAAATGTGATTTGAACCTAACCTTAACCATACTGTTAACACCTATGCCTAACCTTAAATTAAGAGCAAAAAGCACATTTAATTAATTTTACGATATAGTCATATCTTTTGACTGCGACTGTGGTAACTAGTGGAAACTGAGAGATAGAGATAGTGCTTTCACGACAAATGAAAACGTCAGTGATCATCAGGCTCGGAAAGTCGGAGCTCTAGAAAGATGCCCGAGTTTTCTCGACTCGAAACTCCGAGTTGGATGACCGTCTCCAAAGCGATCTTGGCCAGTCTGAGCATGTGTTTCCCCCCAGTTGTCTTGACGCTAGAGCGTGACTGCAACGCTGAAATATGTAAACAATTACTTGGTTGGTTTTCTAAGGAATTGCTCAACAGTTTCATGAGAAGTGTGCTTGACAGTTGGTTTTCATAGTTTGCTATATTGCACTGAAGTAGCCTGGGCCTATGTATGTATCCACCTCATGTGACTAGGATAGTTCTAGTAAAGAACAATAACTCTGTTTACTTTTTTTTGTCATTTAGCAGACGCTCTTATCCAGAGCGATTTACAGGAGCAATTAGGGTTAACTGCCTTGCTCAAGGGCACATCGACAGATTTTTCACCTAGTCGGCTCAGGGGATTAGAACCAGTGACCTTTCAGTTACTGCCACAACGCTCTTAACCACTAAGCTACCTGCCGCCCCAGTGTTAAATGATCATGTCTGGCTTGGTCACTGACATATTTAGACTGGCGTGGAAGATATGTGTTGTTATGCTAATGTGTAGGATACTGTCTGTCGGCACATAGGCCTATGGGTCCAGGTTCCAAAAGGGTTCTTTTTTGGTTCCAGGTAGAACCCTCCACGGAAAGGGGACCCAGCTAGCACATCTAGTTCCTTGGAAGTTGTGGGAAAGTACATTTTTAGGTTCCAAAGAGATTCTGAGAACGTTTTACTATGGGTTCCCTGAAAGTTTTCCTGGACGTTTTTATTAACGTTCCGAGAACGGGAATTATAGGTTATTTGAAGGTAATTAAAAGAACATTCTGAGAACATGTTTCAATAAGACTTTTAATAACACTGCTAGCTTAGTTTGGTTTAACTGTTTTGAACTCCCAAGCACAGAGAGGACACATTAATCATGCAAATACATTTATTTTAATTATTGTGGCAAGGCATCAGTGAGATTTCAAACTAGGTAGCCTAGAGGTTAAGAGCGTTGTGCAAGTAACCGAAAGGTCGAATCCCTGACCTGGCAAGGTGGAAATAAATTCTGCTATTCTGCCCTTGAGCAAGGCAGTTTAACCCCACCAACCAACAACTACTCCCAACGGTGTGCCGATGACGTCAATAGTCCCCCGCACCTCTCTGATTCAGAGGGGTTGGGTTAAATGCAGAAGACACATTTGGGTTGAATGCATTCAGTTGTACAACTGACTAGGTATCCCCTTTTTCCTTTCCCTATAAATCTTCTGTTTTCTAGGAATTAATCCACTGCTCCACCAGGTGGCGATAGCATGCCATGCTTTTTTTAAACTAATACAAGGCTGTTCTTTTAGTCTATTCAAACAGACCCCATCTCAAAAGTATATGTTTTTTAAATAACGTTCTTAGAACAATGTTTTCTTGTGGTTTTTATGGAAAGTTTTCTTAAAAACTTGAATTTAATTCGATAGAACCATGAGGAAACCTGCAGAAAACGTTATGCTTAAGTAAAGTAAAGATCTTTCGTATCGTCTGAGATCCCCAGAGATTGGAAAGCTGCCGCGGTCATCCCCCTCTTCAAGGGGGTGACACTCTAGCAGCCAAACTGTTACAGACCTATATCCATCCTGCCCTGCCTTTTTTCGAAAGTTTTTGAAAGCCAAGTTAACAAACAGATCACCGACCATTTCGAATCCCTTCTCCGCTATGCAATCTGGTTTCCGAGCTGGTCATGGGTGCACCTCAGCCACGCTCAAGGTCCTAAACGTATTTATAACCACGATCGATAAAAGACAGTACTGTGTGCAGCCGTCTTCATCGACCTGGCCAAGGCTTTTGACTCTGTCAACCACCGCATTCTTATTGGCAGATTAACATAGCCTTGGTTTCTCAAATGACTGCCTCGCCTGGTTCACCAACTACTTCTCAGATAGAGTTCAATGTGTCAAATCGGAGGGCTGTTGTCTGGACCTCTGGCAGTCTCTATGGGGGTGCCACAAGGTTCAATTCTCGTGCCGACTCTATTCTCTGTGTATATCAATGATGTCGCTCTTGCTGCTGGTGACTCTCAGATCCACCTCTACGCAGACGACACCATTTTGTATACATCTGGCCCTTCATTGGACACTGTGTTAACAAACCTCCAACGAGCTTCAATGCCATACAACACTCCTTCCGTAGCCTCCAACTGCTCTTAAACACTAGTAAAACTAAATGCATTGCTCTTCAATCGAACGCTGCTTGCACCCGCCTGCCCGACTAGAATCACTACTCTCTCTCGGGGTCTGACCTAGAGTATGTGGACAACTACAAATCCCCTAGGTGTCTGGTTAGACTGTAAACTCTCCTTCCAGACTCACATTAAGCATCTCCAATCAAAAGTTAGATCTAGAATCGGCTTCCTATTTCGCAACAAAGCCTCCTTCACTCATGCTGCCAACATGCCCTCCGTAAAACTGACTATCCTACCGATCCTTGACTTCGGCGTCGATGTCATTTACAAAATAGCCTCCAACACTCTACTCAGCAAATTGGATGTAGTCTATCACAGTGCCATCAATTTTGTCACCAAAGCCCCATAGATACTACCCACCATTGTGACCTGTACGCTCTCGTGGCTGGCCCTCACTACATATTCGTCGCCAAACCCACTGGCTCCAGGTCATCTATAAATCACTGCTAGTCAAATCCCGCCTTATCTTAGCTCATTGGTCACCATAGCAACAACCACCCATAGTATGCGCTCCAGCAGGTATATCTCACTGGTCATCCCCAAAGCCAACACCTCCTTTTGGCCGCCATTCCTTCCAGTTCTCCTGCTGCCAATGACTGGAACGAACTGCAAAATCTCTGAAGCTGGAGACTCTTATCTCCCTCATTATCTTTAAGCCTCAGTTTGTCAGAGCAGCTTACCGATCACTGCACCCCATGTACACAGCCCATCTGTAATTAGCCCACCCCGTACTACCTCATCCCCATATTGTTTACTTTACATTTACATTTTAGTCATTTAGCAGACGCTCTTAACCAGAGCGACTTACAGGAGCAATTAGGGTTAAGTGCCTTGCTCAAGGGGGTACATTAACGTCATTTAGCAGACGCTCTTAGCCAGAGCGACTCACAAATTGGTGCGTTCACCCTATAGCCCAGTGGGATAACCACTTTACAATTTGGGGGGGGGGGGGGGGGGGGGTTAGAAGGAATACTTTATCCTATCCCAGGTATTCCTTAAAGAGGTGGGGTTTCAAATGTCTCCGGAAGGTGGTGAGTGACTCGGCTGTCCTGGCGTCGTGAGGGAGCTTGTTCCACCATTGGGGTGCCAGAGCAGCGAACAGTTTTGACTGGGCTGAGCGGGAGCTATGCTTCCGCAGAGGAAGGGGGGAGCCAGCAGGCCAGAGGTGGATGAACGCAATGTCCTCGTTTGGGTGTAGGGACTGATCAGAGCCTGAAGGTACAGAGGTGCCGTTCCCCTCACTGCTCCATAGGCAAGCACCATGGTCTTGTAGCGGATGCGAGCTTCAACTGGAAGCCAGTGGAGTGTGCGGAGGAGGGGGGGTGACGTGAGAGAACTTGGGAAGGTTGAACACCAGACGGGCTGCGGCATTCTGGATGAGTTGTAGGGGTTTAATGGCACAGGCAGGGAGGCCAGCCAACAGCGAGTTGCAGTAGTCCAGACGGGAGATGACAAGTGCCTGGACCAGGACCTGCGCCGCTTCCTGTGTAAGGCAGGGTCGCACTCTCCGAATGTTTGTAGAGCATGAACCTGCAGGAGCGGGTCACACCGCCTTGATGTTGGCGGAGAACGACAGGGTGTTGTCCAGGTCACGCCTAGGCTCTTCGCACTCTGGGAGGAGGACACAGCGGAGTTGTCAACCGTGATGGCGAGATCATGGAACGGGCAGTCCTTCCCCGGAGGAAGAGCAGCTCCGTCTTGCCAGGGTTCAGCTTGAGGTGGTGATCCGTCATCCATACTGATATGTCTGCCAGACATGCAGAGATGCGATTCGCCACCTGGTTATCAGAAGGGGGAAAGGAGAAGATTAGTTGTGTATCGTCAGCGTAGCAATGATAGGAAAGGCCATGTGAGGATATGACAGAGCCAAGTGACTTGGTGTATAGGGAGAAAAGGAGAGGGCCCAGAACCGATCCCTGGGGGACACCAGTGGTGAGAGCACGTGGTGCGGAGACAGCTTCCCGCCACGCCACTTGGTAGGAGCGACCCGGTCAGGTAGGACGCAATCCAGGAGTGAGCCGCGCCGGAGATGCCCATCTCGGAGAGGGTGGAGAGGAGGATCTGATGGTTCACAGTATCAAAGGCAGCAGACAGGTCTAGAAGGACAAGAGCAGAGGAGAGAGAGTTAGCTTTAGCAGTGCGGAGAGTCTCCGTGACACAGAGAAGAGCAGTCTCAGTTGAATGACCAGTCCTGAAACCTGATTGGTTTGGATCAAGAAGGTCATTCTGAGAGAGATAGCAAGAGAGTTGGCTAAAGACGGCACGCTCAATAGTTTTGGAAAGAAAAGAAAGAAGGGATACTGGTCTGTAGTTGTTGACATCAGTGGGTCGAGTGTTGGTTTTTTGAGAAGGGGAGCAACTCTCGCTCTCTTGAAGACGGAAGGGACATGGCCAGCGGTCAAGGATGAGTTGATCAGCGAGGTGAGGTAGGGGAGAAGGTCACCGGAGATGGTCTGGAGAAGGGAGGAGGGGATGGGGTCAAGCGGGCAGGTTGTTGGGCGGCCTGCAGTCACAAGTCGCAGGATTTTATCTGGAGAGAGAGGGGAGAAAGAAGTCAAAGCATAGGGTAGGGCAGTGTGAGCAGGACCAGCAGTGTCATTAGACTTAACAAACGAGGATCGGATGTCGTCAACCTTCTTTTCAAAGTGGTTGACGAAGTCATCCACAGAGAGAGAGGGGGGGGGGGGGGGGGGGGGGGGGGGGGGGGGGGGGGGGGGGGGGGGGGGGGGGGGGGGGGATTCAGGAGGGAGGAAAATGGTGGCAAAGAGCTTCCTAGGGTTAGAGGCAGATGCTTGGAATTTAGAGTGGTAGAAGGTGGCCTTAGCAGCAGAAACAGATGAAGAAAATGTAGAGAGGAGGGAGTGAAAAGATGCCAGGTCGGCAGGGAGTTTAGTTTTCTTTCCATTTCCGCTCCGCTGCCCGGAGCTCTGTTCTGTGAGCTCGCAATGAGTCATCAAGCCACGGAGCTGGAGGGGAGGACCCGAGCCGGCCGGGAGGGAGGGGGGGATAGGGGACACAGAGAGTCAAAGGATGCAGAAAGGGAGGAGAGGAGGGTGAGGAGGCAGAATCAGGAGATTGGAGGGAGAAGGATTGAGCAGAGGGAAGAGATGATATGATGGAAGAGGAGAGAGTAGTGGGAGAGAGAGAGCGAAGGTTGCGGCGGCGCATTACCATCTGTGTAGGGGCAGAGTGAGTAGTGTGGGAGGAGAGTGAGAGAGAAAAGGAAACAAAGTAGTGGTCGGAGACTTGGAGGGGAGTTGACAGTGAGATTAGTAGAGGAGCAGCATCTAGTGAAGATGAGGTCAAGCGTATTGCCTGCCTTGTGAGTAGGGGGGGACGGTGAGAGGGTGAGGTCAAAAGAGGAGAGGAGTGGAAAGAAGGAGGCAGAGAGAAATGAGTCAAATGTGGACATAGGGAGGTTGAAATCCCCCAAAACTGTGAGGGGTGAGCCATCCTCAGGGAAGGAACTTATCAAGGCGTCAAGCTCATTGATGAACTCTCCAAGGGAACCTGGAGGGCGATAGATGACAAGGATATTAAGCTTAATGGGCTAGTGACTGTGACAGCATGGAATTCAAATGAGGAGATAGACAGATGGGTTAGGGGAAAAATTGAGAATGTCCACTTGGGAGAGATGAGGATTCCTGTACCACCACCCCTCTGACCAGATGCTCTCGGGGTATGCGAGAACACATGGTCAGACGAGGAGAGAGCAGTAGGAGTAGCGGTGTTTTCAGTGGTGATCCATGTTTCCGTCAGCGCCAGGAAGTCGAGGGACTGGAGGTTGGCATAGGCTGGGATGAAGTCAGCTTTGTTTGGCAGCAGAACGGCAGTTCCAGAGGCTGCCTGCGACCTGGAACTCCACGTGGGTGGTGCGTGCAGGGACCACCAGGTTAGGAGAGGCAGCAGCCACGCGGTGTGGTGCGTTTGTGTAGCCTGTGCAGAGAGGAGAGAACAGGGATAGGCAGAGGCATAGTTGACAGGCTGTAGCAAATGGCTACAAAAATGCAGAGGAGATCGGAATGAAATGGACTAGGCATCTGGGAGCGGAGAGAGCAGGGCCTCCCTTACAAAAAACTTCTACCTCAGAAACTAAAATTGTTTCACTGAACCACCTGTTATTTACATTCTTATTTATTTTGCTAATTTGCACCCCAGTATCTCTATTTGCAATCATCTCTTCTGCACCTCTATCACTCCAGTGTTAAATACTTTACGCTATTTGGCCACTATGGCCTATTTATTGGCCTTACCCTCCATAACTTACTACATTGCACACACTGTATATAAGATTTTCTATTTGGTTAATTGACCTTATGCTTTTGTTTTACACCCATATGTAACTCTGTGTTGTTGTTTTTATCGCATGCTTGTCTTTATCTGGCCAGGTCGCAGTTGTAAATAGAGAACTTGTTCTCTCACTGGCTTCTTAAACTGGTTCAATACACAGGTGGACTAAATAGAAAACATTCTACATGAAATTTCCACTAAGAGACAGATGGTTATCAGAACGTTATGAGCCAGCTGGGAAACCTGCCACCATTCCCAGAATGCTGTGGAAGGCTGTATGCAGTATAACCACAGGACGACCACGCTCTCTCCCAAGCTCTAACAACACATGGGTTCTCAGAACGTTATGCGCCAGCTGGATAACCATGCACCCTTCCCAGAATGCTGTGGGAAAGGCTGTATGCAAGGATAACCACAAGGACGCACGGTCTGATCTCTGCAAGCTCTAACAAAACCACATGGTTCTCAGAACGTTACTGTGCCTAGCTGCGGGTTTCTACATGAAACCAAAAGGGTCTACCTGGAAACCAAGGGTTCTACATGGAAACCAAAGGTTCGCATGGAAACCAAAAAGGGTTCTACATGGAAACCAAAAGGGTTTACATGGGAAAAAAAGGGTTTTACATGGAAACCAAAAGGGTTTACTGGAAACCAAAAAGGGTTCACAATGGAAAAAAAAGGGTTCTACATTAAACCAAAAGGGGTTTTACATGGGAAACCAAAAAGGTTCTTTCTGGAAAACCCAAAAGGGGGTTTACATGAAAACCAAAAGGGGTTTTACGTGGAACCAAAAGGGTTTACCTGGAAACCAAAAAATTTTACAGGAAACCCAAAGGGGGTTCTGCATGGAAAACCA
>JAGTTL010001491.1:0-13660 GCA_036851935.1 Coregonus suidteri | reverse complement strand
GGGAAAGGGGAAAAGTGGGGAGTGGGAGAGGGGAAAGAGGAAGGGGGGATAAAAGAAGGGGGGAGGAGGGGAAAGCGGGGGGGGGGGGGGGAGAGGGGGGAGAGGAAGGAGAGGGGGGAGGGGGGGCGGAGGAAAGGGAGGGGGGGAGGGGAAGAAGGGAGGGGGGAAAAGGGGGAGGGAGGGAGGGGGGGAGGGGGGGGAGGGAGGGAGGGGGGAGGGAGGGAGGGGGGGAAAGGGGGGGGGGGAGGGGGGGGGGAGGGAGGGGGGAGGGAGGGAGATGAAGAGAGAGGGGAGGAGGGAAGGAGGGGGATGGAGGGAGGGGGGAGGAGGGGAAGGAGAGGGAGGGGAGGGGGGCGGGGAAGGGAGGGAGGGGGGAAAGAGGGAGGGGGAGGGATGGAGGGAGGGGGGGAGGGAGGGAGGGGGGAAAGGGGGAGGGAGGGAGGGGGGAGGGAGGGGGGGGGGAGGGAGGGAAAAAACAAAAAGGGTAGGGAAGGTTAGGGATAAAAAGGGAGGGAGGAGGGCGGGGGGAGGGTGGAGGGGGAGAGGGGAAAAACCCAGATTGAGAAGGGGAAAAAAAAGGGAATGATGTCCCAAATGATATTTAGGTTTTGTTTTTAAAAAATAAAATACCATAACCATGGAAACCCGTTTGCCCCTGGGGTATTATCTAGCGGGCATGGGGACCCTTGGGTTTCACAATCAATGCTAAAAAGGGGTGTTATAACCCATGAGTTTTTCTAGTTTGATTTACTGATTTACTTTTTTGTGTGTGGGTGTTGTGTGTGTGTCTCTCTGTTTGTTGTGATGTGTTATGAAAGTGGGTGGTTGTCGGGATATCTGGGTAGGGGACAGTGCTGGGTGGACAGGCCCACCGACCCCCTTTTCCCCAGCGTTCCTGGGGGCCTGGAGGAGGGCTTTTTGCCAGCCGCCTGGCCCTAAAGGTGCCCCCCCTAGCACGGGCACCAGCAGAGCAGTGGGGGAGCCGGGGACCCTACGGGAACGCAATGAACCCCCCCGGGCTAGAAAGTCGCCATCCCTGTTCGAGTGTCTGGCTCAGGAGACCCTATCAGGGGGAGCCCCCAGTCCCCCTACCCGGGAAACTCTTGAGGCAACCCCACTTTTCCGTTGCTGCCCACCAGGGGGGGGACACTGTGGTTTCAACACCAAGGAAGGGGGTTTTCTTGAGGGAGGGCCCTTTTGGGGGGCCCCCGGGGACAGCTGGGCCCCCGGGAACCTCTGGATTTTTAGGGCCCCCACAGATTTCTTGCAGCGGAGAGAGGCTAAGCGGGTCCCAGACGGGGGGGAAATGGGGGTAGACCGGGGGCAAAGCCTTCAGCCGGGAGTGTTAGTACCTTAAGAGGTCCCCCGCATGCCACAAAATAAAAATGTACTCAACTGGCAGGGGTTTATACACGATGAGGGGGGGTGTGATGTTGGGTTAGGTGATAAGGGTTTTTAATTATGGATGACAAGGGATTGATCTGCAGCACAAGAGAGTTTGCATTAAAGGCTTAATATGTCTGTGTGCAGCACCCCGGGTATTGATAAAAACATGGTTTCATCGCACACCACACACATGTCAAAATTTTTTAAGGATGAACCTCCAAAAACAGTGTGGGGGTTTGTGTGGTGTGTGTGTTTGGTGTGTGGTGGTGTGTGTGTGTGTGTGTGTGTGTGTGTGTGGGGTGGTGTGTGTGTGTGTGTGGGGGGTTGTGTGTGTGTGTGTGTGGTGTGTGGTGTTTGTGTGTTGTGTGTTGTGTGTGTGTGTGTGTGTGTGTGTGTGTGTGGGCCTATGCCATGAGTCCAAAAAATCCCCTTGGTCATGGACTCCCGTATTTTCTCTGATGAGCCAATCAATTAAGGGGGAACTAGCGTCTGATATCGTGATATTTTGCGAAGGGTGGAACCGGTTTGGGGTTTGGGGTTTTTTCCCACATGTCGTAATTTAAATCTGATGGGGTTCGTTTGAATTAGCTCCCCAATCTGAAAACTTTCAATTGGCACTGTTGTGAATGATGATTTTCCTTGTAGTTTTTCAACAATGAAAAATTTGTGTTAAAGATTGAATGCTTCAAAGGAAGATGAAATAAAATGAAAAGAGGAGGGAACATGTATAATGAAAATTTAAATTTTTGGGTTACATATTTTTATCTTTTGTTCGACTAATTACGTAAAATTGTGTAAAAATTTTATGAATTAAATAGTTTTTTTACTGAATGGGAACTTTTTGTAAAGTATGTATGGTCATACTTTGAAATTTTTTGACTATGTACAGCAAGGTTTTGTTGTTTGAGGTCATCAAAAACCCGGGAGTTTTTCCCTTACCGTTCCTAAAATAGTTTTGCCCAGAGCGAGCCACTGCTTTTTTGTGTGTGTGTATGGGTGGTGTGTATTCGTGGTGCTACGTGGGGTGTGGTGGTGTGTGCCCATGGGTGTGCTTGTGGGTCTGTGTGATCGATTAGACTCTTCCCAGTGTTCCCCAAGATCCTCATCCCTCAGACAGTGACTGCTGGACCCCTGGGCCAAGCTACATAAATCTAGCCCCAACCCTTTTCAAAATACACTACCCTTTTCCTTTGGGGCATATTTCCCGGGTTACTAAGGCGTATCCATAACTAAAGTAATTGTACCTTATTGTACCAGAGCCAATTTGGGGATTACAAACGCTCCACTTTTGTAAAACCCCCTTTCATCCAGTATGCAAACAGGGATTATGGTTGTAAAATACAAAGTGCCCCACTGTTGTAGAAAATTTGGACTGAAAGTATCAACTTAAAAATATTTTCAAGAGACCCGGGGCTTGTGAAACCAAGATTTAAATTTTTGCTAACAAAACCGAGCTTGCTCCCGGGGCAATGTCTCTCTTTTTCTTTTGAGACTCTTTTAAAAACAACCCAAAGCACAGTCATGTTAATAGCTTACAAAGCTACTCCCTTAAAAACTGATTAACTTCTTTTCTGCCCACGCCAATTTCTTTAAAGTCCAACAACCTGTTTTTACCCAAAAGACCATGGGGGTTTTTATATGGCCCCTTTCCCTTATCTCATTTATGGTGACGGCTCAGACCTTTAATAAAATGCATACATTATTAAGCATGTTTACACATTGTATCGACTATATTCCTTATTTAAACATGCATCTTGACTTATAACGTCATCATGTTTACTATTTTTATCTTAGACTTTTCAACATTTTGCCTTAATGATACATAAAATATTACCATACTACATTGTAATGGACATGTAACTACCATGTAAATACAAGTATACACAATAATCCACAGTCCCCAGACAACTTCAGCCACAGAACATAGCCAACTGGTTATTTGTTACAACCTCTTTCTGGTTTCTCGAAATGGACATCGAGCCGAATGCAGCATGCCTAGAATGCTCATTCTTTTGTTCTTGTTCTTGTTCATTTAGTGAAATGTCAACTAGGAGCAGACAGACATTTGGGCGACAGAAACAATAACCACCAGGCCTCTCAGTCTCTCGGCCCAATTAAGTTGTTAACATTGGATTGGCCTTCCAACCCCAACGTCTGCGTCTGTCCAATTTCATTTGCAATGATTGATATTTCATTAGCGTACATAGCTTATAATAACCTAGTTGATCAAGATTTATTCATAGGTCAGTGAGAAAACCTGCTTTGAAATAGAGAGGATATTATAATGGAATTTGTTTGATGACTAAGTGAAGTAGGCTAGTGCTGCGTTGACACACTATAATATTTCACTAAGGTAAGGGGCGCCATCTTGTGGCTATTGGGTGCAAGTGACATTCCACAAGTTTTGAAAAGCCAAAGCCTCTGGTATAGATAGCATTAGTGTCTTCTCACAGCCACTAATACAGCATTAAATATAAGCTGTGTTATGATTAATGGATACTGGATTCAGAGCACCACAGCTTCAGATTAATCTATCTTGATTTTCACATGAGACTGCTTTAAGAAATGTTGCAAAATGCTGGCAGTCACTTTTTACACATTATAATGCACTCTTATGAAAACATACATTATTGTAATGATTCAAGGACTAACCATGATATAATTTACCAAAAAGAGTCTGAATAACAAACATAAAACAACAGGAACATTAATATAGCATACATTTCCACCCGTATGCACATGAGAACCTGTAATATTCTGTGAAGGGCATGTTGCCTAACAACCAGAGCAGAGCCATGTAAAGCCTTTATGGCTCTCCTAAGAACTGTATGCATGGCCAACATTTCTAATGATGCTCTTACCTTGGCATTCCTCTGATCTAGTATACATCACAATGACATCACAATGACGTCATGAAGACCACGTCCCACAAACTTCTGGTGTCCAGAAGGTGGCAGCACTGGCTGGGTTTCTGAATGTTTTTTTTTCTTTTTCTTTTTCTTTTTCTTTTTCTTATCTCTCTCTCTCTCTCTCTCTCTCTCTCTCTCTCTCTCTCTCTCTCTCTCTCTCTCTCTCTCTCTCTCCTCTCTCTCTCTCTCTCTCCTCTCTCTCTCTCTCTCTCTCTCTCTCTCTCTCTCTCTCTCTCTATCTCTCTGCTTTTCTCTCTCTCTCTCTCTATCTCTGTCTCTCTCGCTCCTGCTCTCCCTCTCCCTCTGCCTAACAGACACAATGACCCAGCTATATCTCTGCTGCTTTTGGCTGGGAAACTGGAGCACAGCACATGGAGGCCAGATGTAGCCATGGTTTAAAAAGATATCTGCACAGTCACAAGAAAATCTAATTGTGCCAAAAATGCACATAATGATGTTTATTAAATCAAATCAATAAAGTCATGAATGCATATAGCAGCACCCACCCGTAGTATGCGCTCCAGCAGGTATATCTCACTGGTCATCCCCAAAGCCAGCACCTCCTTTGGCCGCCATTCCTTCCAGTTCTCTGCTGCCAATGACTGGAACGAACTGCAAAAATCTCTTAAGCTGGAGACTCTTACCTCCCTCACTAACTTTACAGTTTTTCTAAATTGCTAAAACACAATTTCTGAAACCTTGCTCAATTTCCTGAAAACATTAAACACAAAACCTCATCTTCAAGCACTATTTACAAAACCTCTGACTCCTCTTGCAAAATGAAACATTCGCCTCAAAACAGTTTTACCTGTGTTCAAAATCAAACACTGCTCTCAAATCATAAACAAAGTGATCAAAATGATAAACACTCTCAAGCAGTCAGTAAACAATACACCGAAAAATAGAAAATACATTGTTCAAAACATACAGCTCTCAGGGAGAAGGACATTTTTAATCTCAAAACAAATTTCATATTTTTCCATCATTGTCTTTTGATGAACGAAAACATGTTCTATCATAGTAGCTCAACATTTTTTGTTCTTCCTCCTCCTTGTACCCCTATTTTTACAGTACTGTACCCTGCATCTCACAAACTTGTCCTTTGTCTCTGTGATACTGTAATTCTTATACTTTGTTGATATGAACCTGCAACCAGTCAAAATCTATTGAGCAGTCAGTCCTGTTAACAAATGGAAAGCCCAATGTTCAGGGCCATACAATTTGTCCATTGTACAGTATACAGCCTACAATGCACTGTACTACAGTATACAATACTAAAAGGGACAAAAATCAAAGGAGTAAACATGTGATCAATGTGCTACTTCTTGTCTTTGGGCTGGGTCAGGCCAGAGCACTTCGTCGACATCACAAGCAATATTGTCCCTCCTGAGGCAACGGGGGAAGAAGCCTCTTGTGTGCCGTATCCAGCCCTGACATGATTCCTCACATATATCACCACAGGCTAAATCCATGGCTTGCAGCAGATTTACTCTGGTGTAGGGTTGTCTATCATACACTTTCCATCTCCAAGAGGAGATAAACTCCTCAATCGGATTCAGGAAAGGTGAGTATGGAGGGAGGTAGAAGTTCAGAAACTGCCCATTGATGTTTCTGAATGTACACTTACTTGCACATACTGAACTCCCAGTTCTTTCACCCTTGGTGAGTTGCGTTCAAAAGGTACTCTGAATACTTGTTTCATTCGCATCCTGTTACGATGGAGGACACGGTCAATTGTGGAAATGCTCACACTGTTGATTCCCTGGAAGTGTGTGTTGTCTTGTATCACTCGTTCCTGGATTTCTCTGAGTCGTATTGCATTATCTTGAAGGACCATGCCAACTATAACGGCCTCTTGCTCCCGAATGAATATTGCTGTCCTTCCACCTGCATATGGCAGCCTTGCAATTCTACAAAAAGTAGTTGTGCAGTTACAAAACATATTCATGCAGTACAATACATACAGTGATTAACTTTACAAATGTCTATTGAACCAGCTGCATATAGTGTAGTACAGTAAATTTGCAATTACAGAAATACAGTAGTATACTGTACCTGTTCTCTTCTCTGAATGTCCTTACTATGGTGGACACAGAACATCGGCTCAAATTGGGTTGCACTCTAAGTCCTGCTTCCCTCATTGTCAGTCCATGGACAAGAACATGGTCTATGACTATTGGTCGAATTTCATCAGATATTTCCACTCTTTGTCTTCCTCTTCGTCCTCCTCTTCCTCTTTCTTGCCCTCCTCCTCCTCTGCCTCTTCATCGCCCACCTCACATACGCACTCGTCCTCGTCCTCTCACATTGTTTCTTCTTTCCATTCTCAGACTTTCTCCTTCCCACCTTCAACAACCTGTTTGCTCTCTGAACTGCCTTATATTGGTTGGTGTCACATCATTTGAAACAGGTTAAATCAATTTGAGTGGTTGTGTTCAGTCAATGACATGTGTTCTCTATTTGTATTTGATTGTTGCCACTTGTGTTTACCGGTATGGATGACATGTGCATTAGAGTGCAGAATGTGTTTTGAGAATGAGAACGTGTTTAGAGTTTTGCTGAAAAGTCTAAGTGAGATCTGCAAATTGTGTTTTACCATGTGAAATGGTTTAAGGTATTGACAACAGACTGCATAATTAGATAAATGAGTCCAGGCAACTGAGAACTTTGTTCAGCAAATGGGTTTTAGTGTTTTAGCAATTGAGAAAAACTGTAAGCATCAGGTGTCAGAGCACATTACCGATCACTGCACCTGTACACAGCCATCTGAAATTAGCTCACCCAACGTCACGGTTCAGACAGACCGACAGAGGACCACAATTGCGTCACACCAGAAAGTTTTATTAAAAACTTAAGGGAAAGGGAAGTAGGGAGTGAATGAAGGCTCCAGGGGTAAAAACAGGGATCCCGTCCAATGTGCTGGGTCTGTGCCCCCCCCGTTGGCACGAGCGCCAATGAAGCGGTGGTGGGTGTTCCAGAAGTCCTGGGGGGGGGAGACACAGACACAACAGGGCGGAATGAAACAAGGCAGCAGTACAGTTCAAGGGAAAATCCGAAATTACGTAGTAGCCGGGCAGAAGGCTGGTCAGATTTATTGAAGCGTAGTCAGGAGTCGCGTTATGGCAGAAAGCAGGTCTAAATCTCTCCTGCACAGATTATCCAATCAAAACAAAAACAGCAAAAACAAAAAAAAAAAAACAAAAACCAAAGCAGAGGCAGGTCTCCAACAAAACCAGGTGGGCACGCGATTCCGTGTACAGACCCGATCATGAGCCAGAGCTGAAAGACAGGGCCTTAAAATACGGAAGGTTAGTGGGTAATCCACCCCACAAATAAGCGCAGCTAGAGTAATTAGACGAGCATTGGACATGTGAGGCTAGGCTGAGTAGATAGAGTGGTGATGCAGAGTGGAAGACAAAAATTATTGTAACACTATGGATGAGATTGCTCATGAGACAGTCATAAAACTAAGCACATTATTAGATTTCCCCTAACTCTATTGCCAAACACTCCAGTTTGTTAATAATGAAATTTTGTTGGAGTATGGCCCATTGATTGCACCTTTTTAACTTGACATTGCCGACCTGTATATATATATTTTCTGTTGCATTTTTGACTTTTTAATTTTGTTTTACCCCATATGTAAAACTCTGTGTTTAAACGTTTTATCGCGGCTGCTTTGCTTTATCTTGGCCAGGTCGCCAGTGGTAAATGAGAAACGGTTCTCAAATGCCTTACATGGTTAAATAAAAGGTCAAAATAAAAAAATAAGAAAAATAATGTACTTTTTTGCTGTAATTTGGATAAATCGCTAAGGTATGCATACAATATGTATGCAGAGGGGACATTGGTGGAACTTGTAGTTATATACAGTATTCAGCCTTATTTCCACGCACAGGTCATAGCTGAATAATGTGGTGTAATGTGTGCTATTTGAAAATGGACCAGGAATTTGACACCAGTCACTTTGGGTCGCTCTCTTACTGTTCTCATTTGCAGTGATGAAGAGTATAGCTTGGCCTATCAAGGTAAGTTTGGATCCAAGTCGCTTCTCTAATGCGCAATATGTTGCCCTTACATGCCAATAAAGTGCAACACTGGCATAAACTTCTAAGAAACTCTATGGACTGACAGCCTTGGCAGCATTTCTGAAAAACATAAATAAACCACAAAAATCTCACAACTGCAGATCGTCAGTATAAACACATATTGCCTCATCTGGAGCTTTCAACTTGTTGCACCTCCTCCTCCTACTCCCCCTTGTCTTCTCTAATACTCTTCTCCTCCACCCTTAACCCCTCACTCTTCTCTCTTACCCTCCTACCCCCTTCTCTCGCCAGCCTCTCTCACCTTCTACCCAACCTCCCTTTTTCCCTCATCTCCTCCTATCTCTTCCCCCACCCCATTCTCTCCTCCCCCCTCCACTCCCCCATCTCCGACCCTCCTCTCCTCACCCTCAGTTGGGGTGGTGATTGCGATGTGTGAGTATCTCCATCTCAAGCAGAATATTTCTGGTCGCCTACTAGCTCATTCAGCACAGCTCCTTTGCAGGACACATGGACATAGGCTTATTGGGTGTGGCGTCGTGGGGAAGGCTTATAAGGAAGGGGTCCTGCTTATTATTCTTTATAGCTCAGCTAGCTCATCCAAATCCTGTTATGTATAACCTCCGTGGTCATTCCTTGGGTTGTTGGTCGACAATCTAGCTAGGAAAGGACTTTTGCGATTCTCTATAGACTAGCTAGCCACATCAGATACTTGTGTAGCCCTGTACAATGTTAACCATATATACGGCGTTGAAATGGCCAGATTTGGGACACTGATAAGTGCCTAAATTGGAAACGCAAGTGGCTGTACAAGTAACATGAACATACCTCCCTGTCCGTCAAAAGAGCAGGGTCTCTGCTTCACAGCTCTGTATGGGTTTTGACTGGCAACGAGACGTTATGAAGTACACACTGCGCGCGACAAGTGGTCCCTTACCCAAATACATCGAGGCCTCTTAATTTACAGCACGTTCCCTCACGCAAACAAACAACAAAAAATGGACAAGGGGGGTAGATTTTTCCATTTCTTTGTTTGTCCTCGAGTGAGGAGAATAGCTGTAAAACAAGATGGCCTCTACAATAGATTTTGAAAGATGAGGACGTTGAGGCTTTATAATAAATATCGCTTTGATGTTGATGTCATACAAGCAAGCAAGCCAAAACACCCGTGCGCGTCCAAATGTGCACTTAAAAAACATCTTCCATCATCATAAAAAATCACGTACTATACAGCGATCAAACATGTTTACTTATAACTAGTGTTGATGCACAGTTACAATAGACGCATGGCGTTATATCCCTGGGTTGTCATGAACAGATGAGCCTATGTTGTTCATTTGCTGAAAATCTGCCATTGGACCACGCATCTTAATGCACTCATGATCCATTCTATGCGCCCACCAAAATTAAGATCTCGCTTCTCTGGAAATTCCTTGTTAGAAAGTCTAAACACTGACTAAGATCCTATTTTATCATTAGCTAGTTCATAACTGTTGGACAATAGAACAAGCTTTCAAATTATGCCCAACTTGACCCAGATTGAGATTTATAAGGGGCCGTTTAGGTCATTGCGTTAACACAACATACAGTAATTGACTGATGGCGGGGTTGCAGGGGACGTGTCCAAAACAAAACAACTACAAGTGGCTTTCTCTCAGTTCCTCAACGGCACAGCTGCGGGCTAACTTAAAAACTCTCCTTTGGGTCTTAAAAGTGCATTGAAATGACTAGGATTCGCGGTTGCAGACTCCAAAAATTACACTGTCTTAATGTCTTGGAATTTTGAACAATTGGAGAGGTATGTGGCCTGCTTGGTGACACCAGTTTGATCTTCACTCAAACCCTTGTTATTTTTGGGTCTTATGTTGTACCTACCCCCAAAATTTTGCAAGAATTCATTATCATTACTATCAACAAACGTGGCGAAAAGTACGGGTAAAGCTAAACCGTCATACCAATCACAGTGTAATGCTTGGATCTCGTCTGTGCTCAGGTGAACTGTTGTGTCTATGGTAGTCTAATAAAGTGCCACATAACCAAAACTGTTCCCTTTTAATTGCATACCATAGTGCTTTCCAAATGTTCTTTAGGACAACATTTCAGTGTAGCCTATCCATGGCCAATTCAGAGTGAAAAGTTGTTAAAGGCCTATGACTATGTGCATATTGGGCCTGTGTGGAGATTAAAATCCTTTTCCTTTTTTTTCTCTTTTCTTCGACCCACCTCCCCACCTCTCATCTTCCAAATCCCCCCCCCGTCTCCCCTGTCCTCTCCCACTCTCCTCGCCCTCTCCCCCTCTCTTTTCTTAAATATCTGGCATCTCTGCCCTCTACCAGCCCTGCCCTCCCCCTAAATAAATCGGCTAATCCCATCTCCTTCTAGATAAAAAATAACTCCTGACACGCAGAAAAATATCATTCTCTGGTCTCCCCTACACATTTTCTCATGAGCCACTACATTAATCCAATAGTAAGACGAAACGTGATAGAGACCACGTTTAGTTAACCAGGATCGGGTATATATTACTCAGACAGGGTGTCCCTCTCCCTTCTCCCTCTTTCCTCGATCTCTCGCCAATCCCGGCCTGTCCTCTGAGACTTCCTCACTCTTCCCTTTCCCCCCTCTGGTCTATACCGTTCCCTCATAAACACAAAATCTGCGCTCAAAGTCGCCTTGCCCTCTCTTCTTTGCTTTCGGCTTTTCTCTCTTCTCTCCCTGATCTCCTCATCTTCCCCTGAAAAATCCCCTTCTGCAAGCTTAAAAGCGTGTTGTTATTCTCTACGCTAGCTAGTTACCTAGAATTCCTGCTTGAAAGCTCGGGTGATCTGTGGTTGTCTTGTAGCTCTCATGTGTAAACCTCTGTAGCTACGGTTCAGTCCTGCAAAGGACTTGGAGGTGTTAACGACCCTGTGCATGAAGAGCTAAAGGAAGGATAGCCAAGACAGCATATGGCTGATCAGGACAGAACAGTAATACAATGACAGATGTGACAGTTAGGTACCCCCAGGCTAGCACATAAAACCTTGTTCTGAGAACCATATGTTTCTTAGTGGCCAAGGGGAGTGAAAGTTTAAGTCTGGTGTACGGCCCGGTAGTCGGCCCGGTAAACTGCGTCCCGGGCCAAAATAATATAGTTGGGTAGGCCACCACCTTACCGGTAAAACATGAGCCTATCACAATAATTAATACAAATGTCAAGAACAACTGGTGTAGGCTTTTTTTACACAACTGCATGTCCAGACGCATGTAAATAATGAGGCTATGAGACTTGGAACACGACTGGGGTATATACCACTCCAAAATGGACTGGTGTGGTCTGTAGATGATGGGAACAACATATGGACACGTTTGTTTCAACTGGTCGTGCGCCAACGGACAGGAGAGGATGGCCGTGATACTGAAGCTCAACCCACATCAGACCAGCGGAAACATTCCCGGAGGTGCTAGATGGTTAGACACGCATCAATTCAGGCTTCCAAGTGTAAGGCATGTAATGACCAATTGCCGAATGTCCTTAAACTAATTGGGTTTTTTTAACCAGGCAGGGGGAGTGCAAGAGGAACACTGTTTGGCATGCTGGAATTCATTTGTGAGATGACGAACGTGCGTGGGTTAGCCTACATGATAGTCTTTGTTTTCGTTTATATCTATCAAACAACAATTTTTTTTGCCTGTTGAACTGTTTGACAATCCGATTAAAACAGAAAATGAAATATACTTTCAACCCCTGCTTAGCACTTGGTGATAGCATTGTGGTCCTATTGTTATTTTGCATACAACCTTCCCCACAACGTTCTGGGAATGGTGCAGGATAGTTGCTTGGCTTTGGGAGATTCTTCAGCACAGTTAAGGAAACCTTGACAAAAAAACCGTATTTTCTTGGCACTATCAATTACTTTAGCAGTACGTTTCCTAAAAAGTTCAAACATTACTTTAATTTCATCTTTGATACTGTTGCTAGGGAACATCCTCCAACTGGTTTGACAATTGGGAATGTCTCGCTCATAGTTCACCCAACGTAAGAAACGTAGTTCTGGCCCGAACATTGAGTACTTCATCACAGCGTTTCCTACAGGTGTTTCCTCGTACCTCGACGCAAAATGACCTTCTCAACTACGCGAGAAACGTCTGAAAACAAACAACGTTCTACTCGTGGGAATTCAGTACTTTCCACAGAATATTCCACAAAGTTCAGATGTGGTTCTAGGCACTATCATATTTAAGCACCATTCTGGGAATAGGGTGACTTCAGCGATGTTCTCATACTGTTCAGATAATACATGGTTCTCTTTTGTGTCAATCTTGCCAATATTATAGAGGAATGTCCAAAAAAAATGTTAATTGTACACATTAACATCATATAAGCTCTAAATTCCATTCTCAACAAAAACATTAAGAAAACTTTCAATTAAAAACCACAAGATAACTTTAGTAATCGCTCAGAACTAACGTTCTAAGAATGTTATTTATAAAAACATATACATTCCATTATCAGCATCAGTACAAAACTGTCTCTATCCTCTATTTTTGCTGTGTTCAGGTACTGTCGGCCGCACCCATTAAATTGGCCCACACCTGATCTTAATGAAGTGCTTGGTTTGCATTGAAATTGGGGTATGTTTGAATAGATTAACAGATTAAACGGATTTGTATGTGTTAAAAAAAAAGACATTCTGGTAGCGTCAGTGGACTAATTCCATGGATAGCGAACAGAAGATCATAGGTTTGAAATCGCCAATGATGCCGTTGTCACAATAAAAAAATAAATGTGTTCAACATGCTTAATGCCTAAGGAAATGAAATTTCCATTTGTGCCTATTTGTTCTTGGAGTTAAAAAAGTTTGTTACCAAAAATAAAGCTTATGCCACTGTTTTTAAAAGGCTATTACATAGAACCATTCTGTGAAACGTTTTAAGGAACGTTCAAAAAACTCAAACCAATCCATAATTTGCGTTCTCAGAGCATTAATAAAACCTTCCAGGACAAAACATTCAAGAAACCAGAGTAAAAATCATTCTCAGACGCCTCTGCAACCTCAAAATAAACGTTCCCAGAAAAGGCAAAATGGTTTTACTTCTGTTCTCAGAATGTAAAAAAAAAGTTCAGATTTATGATAAGGAAACCAAAAACCTACGTTACCCACAACTTCCAAGGAACCGAATGTGCTAGCTGGGTAGCTTTGGTGATTGTCATTCTCTGTTCCTTAGCAGGGCTGAACCAGGCTTGACACCAAGAGCCAAGGCCAAACAGATCTAGAGTCTAGAGAGAGAGAGGGGGGGAGAGGAGAGAGAGGCTTTGGATGGAAGAAAGAAAACTTT
>JAGTTL010001490.1:0-13661 GCA_036851935.1 Coregonus suidteri | reverse complement strand
CAATCTAAGAAACAAATAAAAAATCGGCTTTCAACTCCGCATTTTAATATAGAGATATCAGGTTTTTTACATCAGGTGCCGCGTCTCACAATCCACCACATCTGCCTTTGGCGGGCCTCTTCCGTATCTGTTGTTGAAGGTTGTCCGGGTATAAAACAGATATTTTTGTCAGACCATGAGGCCCATCCCGAAAATCGGTCTTCCTCACGGAATCTTCTGTATGTTCCGAAACAAGTTTTGGCACTATACAAACTACTCTAGAAATGGGAGACTCTCACGGAACACGATGTGGGTCCCTGTAGGTCCTGTTCAAGGGAACGCGATGGGTGAGGTTGTGTTTCTCTATAGCGGGAGGTGATAAAGCTTGGCTTCCTTCCCTTTATTTTTAACTTGGTGTCGAGTAAAGCTTAAGACCATGTATTTAGATTGTAGGATGGTGGTATTGTAGTTAGGTATTGTATGTAGTTTATCTAGGGTAGTTATTGTAGGTAATAATTGTAGGTAAGGTATGTGTATTCGGGCCTGAGCCCGGTTGAAGCACGAGGCTAGCTAGCGGGTAGCTACTAGGTAACTATTAGCAACTGTGGGATAGTTGTTTCACGGTTATTTCACGCTTAAGAGTACCTGTAATTATGTCCAGCTAGGCTAACCTACCATTCAGCTGTTTTTCTCACCTCATTATCTGACAGATCGTTAACGTTAGGTAGTTAGTTAGCTACTGTGAACTCGACAATGCAGCTAGCTTGTTGCTAACCTGGATAGACTAACTAAACAATAGCTGGAAACGGCCTAGTTGTAATGTTTGGGAGACGGTTTCTCATCCGTGAGACAGACAGGAACTGGCTAAATCGATTCAGTAGCTAGCTTTTAACACTTAAAATAGCGATCCAGTCTCGCTACTTAAGTGGTAAGTTTAAACCTACATGTATTTTTACATACTGGTAACCAGAGTCGTTCCAAAGGAATTCAAGGCAATGGGTGACTAGTTTAACCTTAGCTTTGGCTCTCTCTGTGTGTTTTCATACAAGTGGGGAGGAGGGGGTTGGTTCGTTGACAGAGAGCAATGATTAGCTAGTATGCTAACTATTATAGCTAGCTAAACTAACTGTCTGAATAAGTTGACACACGTACTCACTCAAACTTTCAAAACTAACCCCAAAACTTTACACAAACGTGTAGACACAGACACAAAATGTGATCTGTTTAGCATGTTTAACACACTATTGGTAAGTTGTGTTGTAAACCGAGTATTGGTTGGCTAAACCGTGTTATTGGAAGGCTAGCATGCTAGTTTAGCCTATGGTCATCATTAGGATATACGGTGCACTGGGCGGTTGTCCACGGAAGAATACTGTACCAAGTTAGCTAGCTGAATAAACTAGTTTAGACCTCTATTCCTAGGAAAACATTGAAACCGCTGTAGTTTATACACATTTATAATTTCTAAAGTGGAAGTTGGGAGAGTTATATTTGAGTGTTGTCAGTGAAAAGTAAGTGGAGGGAGGCCCCGCTCTCTCTTGCTTGCTTTCCCAGATGTTTAGTTTAATTTCATTCCGGTCTCCTTGCATTATTGTAACCTTTTCTATAGCCTGTCACTATGTGTCTGTCTATCCCTGTTCGCTCACTCTCTGCACAGGCCATACAAATGCTTCACACCGCATGGCAGCTGCCACTCTAATCTGGTGGTCCCTGTGCGCATGACCCACGTGGAGTTCCAGGTAACTGGCAGCCTCTGGAACTGCTGTTCTGCGCGGCCAACAAGGCAGAGTTAATCTCAGCCTATGCTACCCTCCAGTCCCTCGCCTTCTTGCATTGACGGAAACATGGTATTACCACAGAAAACACTGCTACTCCTATTGCTCTTTCCTCGCATATCCCGAGAGCATCTGCGTCAGCGCGGCGGTGGCACAGGAATCCTCATCTCTCCCAAGTGGACATTCTCTCTTTTTCCCCTGACCCATCTGTCTATCTCCTCATTTGAATTCCATGCTGTCACAGTCCACTAGCCATTCAAGCTTAACCTCGTTGTCATGTATCGCCCTCCAGGTTTTCCCTGTGAGAGTTTCAACAATGAGCTTGACGCCTTCATAAGTTCCCTTTCCTGAGGATGGCTCAACCCTCACAAGTTCTGGGTGACTTTAAACCTCCCTACGTCTGCCTTTGACTAATTTCTCTCTGCCTCCTTCTTTCCACTCCTTTCCTCTTTTGACATCACCCTCTCACCGTCCCCCCCTACTCACAAGGCAGGCAATACGCTTGACCTCATCTTTACTAGATGCTGTTCTTCTACTAATCTCACTGCACTACCCCCCCTCCAAGGTTCCGACCACTACGTTGTATCCCTTTTCTCTCTCGCTCTCCTCCAACACTACTCACTCTTGCCCCTACTCAGATGGTAATGTGCCATCGCAACCTTCGCTCTCTCTCTCCCGCCTACTCTCTCCTCTTCCATCCTATCATCTCTTCCCTCTGCTAAATCCTTCTCCCTCCGATCTCCTGATTCTGCCTCCTCAACCCTCCTCTCATCCCTTTCTGCATCTTTCGACTCTCTATGTCCCCTATCCTCCCGCCGGCTCGGTCCCCTCCCCTCCTGCTCCGTGGCTTGACGACTCATTGCGAGCTCACAAAGAGGGCTCTGGGCAGCCGAGCGGAAATTGAGGAAACTAGACTCCTTGCGGACCTGTCATCTGTTTCACTCCCTCCTCTCTACATTCTCTTCCTCTGTTTCCCGCTGCTAAAGCCACTTTACTACCACTTTCAAGCCTCAGCTCTAACCCTAGGGAGCTCTTGCCACCCTTCTCCCTCCCTGCTGAATCCCTCCGGCCTCCTCCCCCTCCCTCCCTCCCTCTCTGTGGATGACTTCGTCAACCATTTTGAAAAGAAGGTTGACGACATCCATCCTCATTTATTAAGTCAAATGACACCGCTGGTCCTGCTCACACTGCCCTACCTATGCTTTGACTTCTTTCTCCCCCTCTCTCTCCAGATGAAATCTTGCGACTTGTGACGGGCCGGTGCCGCCCAAACAACCTGCCCCGTTTGACCCTATCCCCTCCTCTCTTCTCCAGACCATTTCCGGAGACCTTCTCCCTTACCTCACCTCGCTCACGATCCTTGACCGCTTGGCCATGTCCCTTCGGTCTTCAACGAGAGCGAGAGTTGCACCCCTCCTCCAAAAACCTACACTCGATCCCTCCGTGTCAACAACTACAGACCAGTATCCCTTCTTTCTTTTCTCTAGCTCTCTAGCCAGCTTTTCTTCGTGCCGTCTCTAGCCAACTCTCCTGCTATCTCTTTCAGAATGACCTTCTTGATCCAAAACCAGTCAGGTTTCAAGACTGCCGCCCGTCTGGTGTTCAACCTTCCCATGTTCCTCTCATGTCACCCCGCTCCTCCGCACGACTCCACCTGGCTTCCAGTTGAGGCTCGCATCTACTACAAGACCATGGTGCTTGCCTACGGAGCTGTGAGGGGAAACGGCACCTCCTTACCTTCAGGCTCTGATCAGACCCTACACCCAAACGAGAGCACTACGTTCATCCACCTCTGGCCTGTTAGCCCCCCTACCTCTACAGAAGCCCAGTCAAAGCTATTCGCTGCTCTGGCACCCCAATGGTGGAACAAGCTCCCCCACGACTCCAGGACAGCGGAGTCACTGACCACCTTCCGGAGACACTTGAAACCTACCTCTTTAAGTAATACATGGAATACTATATAAAAGTAATCCTTCTACCCTTTCCCCCCTCCCCTCCCTCTTTTTACTCACTCCCCCAACAGCCCCCCGATAAAAAACCCCCCCCCCCCCCTCTCCCACCCTATAAAAAATAAAAAAAAAGTGGTTGTCCCACTGAAGTTGAATGCCAATTTGTCAGTCGCTCTGGATTAAGGCGTTCTGCTCAATGATGTAAATGTAATGTGTTTCTCTGTTTTACTCTACGACCCCCACAAGTGTCACGGGACTCATCTGAAATCGGTAATGATGATGTGCCAACTTCTGTCTGTAGCGTCCGTACCGTTTGAGCTACAAACTAATATGGACCCACTATGGAAAGGGAAGACTCTCACTGGACTCGTCTGAAGGTAACCCATAGAAGCAGAATGGAAGTATGGAGGTCGTTTTGTGGCAACAAAAATAAGGCATTAAATATGTGTCCAAAAAAACTGAAATATTTCCTGAGCTTTCTGATATCTCCTAGATATAGGACATACACTTCAAAACCACATTTTTTGACTGTCTTTTTGCCATTTATGAATGTGTTATTCAATGTGTTTCTATGGGCTATAGTAGTAAAGGCCAAATTCAATATTTTATCAAATAGCTAAATTATCCATGGTATGACCATCGTAAAACAAGTCCATATGTTAGCTTTGTCCCCTTCGTCTGTATCCTTTTCTCTCTCTCTCTCACTCACTATTTCACCACTTTTCATTTTCTCAGTTGAAGGGCTAGAGGATTAGATAGTCATCAGACTCAGCTATGGTTGAACACCAGCCCTATGCTAAGCTTCTATAGGAGGTAATGCTAGAGTTGGCCTACATAGAGCAGGGATCAGCAGCAGAGGAAGTAGCGGCCCATTGTGGCAATGGAATGGAGTTAGAGAGAAAGTGTATATGTGGCCTGGTCATGATAGATTCAATCACTCCACTTCCTCTGTGTAATGTTGTCTCCGGCTGGAGCAGCCTACTCCTTTAATTGTCCAATAAATTAAATAAATCAATCTCTGCCCATCACATTTGGTTGTGATTTCATCATGTTTCCTCATTATACATGATTATTATACAGTACCTTATACCACAGCATTGTTGAATACTAATTTCTGATTGGCTAAAAGGGCATTCTAGAATGGACATTAAAACCAGATAATGGAACAGTTGGAAAAGATATCGAGACAGTTGGAAAAGATATCGGGATACCTTGCAGTCATGATGCAATATCGCCTACACATGCAGACCTTACTTGCTACAAAGTTACAGAAAGCTAAACCAACAACCATAACCCAAAAACCACACAAACTTAAATTGAATACATTGTAAATGCAGGTCCAACGAGGAAAAACGTAGCTAGCAAGCATTGATTTGTTTTTGCAGACACTTATTTCTTTGGAGCATCTGATGACCTAATGTGGTGAGTGATGAACATGAATTTCTCCGGTCCCTACTGTTGCAGTCATGCTGTCAAATCCTCCCACATGTTTCTAGTTTGACAAACTGTTGTCAGCAACTGGTATTTTTGAATTCGGTTGCCATACTCGCAGGTTTGCTAGCAACAAACTATTTAGCTAGCGTTTGATATGCAATGCGATCTCCTCCTAATGAACAGTGTTGAATGTCCTGACGAGACAGCAAACTTTTCTAACTATGCCAGGCAAAATCGGGCATCAATGTTATGGATGTATCCAAATGAATGTCAATAGCTTAAACAAACGCAAATGCAGCTACTTTGCTGTTATTCTGGCTGCAGAGGTTGTGACTGTGTTAGCCGTAGCTAGTTGGCTAGCTAGCAAGCAAGGGACAAGAACATTGCCAGCGAGCATGGCAATGGAACATACAGAACAAACAACAACCAAACGAACAACTGGATCACGTCTCTAGCAACCAAAAGATGAGAAAGTATCAATTATCTTATAAACATTTTTATTTTTAATTTTTACTGGTAATAAATGTGTGCATTAGTGTTGTTTTCTTTGGCAACTGTGGTGTAAGTGGGATAAATGCCTCCGTTCTGTACATTACCTTTAAGGAATGAGATGATGTCATGGTCAGGTCAAAACAGGTTCCTTTGAAAGTCTATGTGAGGACTCTGATCCTTCTCTCATAGGCTACCATCTTCTCCCATCTGGAGTCTAAAACTGAGCTGACCTGGGAGGCTCTGCTTCATGAAGAGTGCTTTAACACCCTGGTGGGATGGACCTTAGGCTTCCTGGAAACACTGGGCCTCCACTCAACAAAGGTGGCTAACATGCCTACTCCCAGGCCATTAACTCAAAAACATGGACAAAAACATGGACTGACTTTAGTTGTCACCATTTTACACAAACTGATGTTTCTTTAAAAGTTGCCTTTGTGGGATTTGGTGCTACACTCTCCCTCAATCCAGTCGCTGCTCTGACCATCCACTCTTTCTCTTCTCATCTGTCCTACACACACACACACACACACACACACACACACACACACACACACACACCACACACACACACACACCCACACACACACCACACACACACACCACACACACACACACACACACACACACACACACACACACACACAACATTAATATGAACAAACCCATTCCCCCCATCCATATCCACTCATTCCCCCCATCCACCCTGTGGAACAGACTGTGTTATAGGACACTTAGAAGGTCTTAAGGGCCCCATTGGTGTGGAAAAAGCCTTCAGGAGCTCTGTGAGAGAGCCCTTACACATGTCTCTGTAGCCTTGTACTGCCTGGCCTGCTCTCCACTAGGTGCATCACTGGAGATAATTTCCTACACATTTAAAATGCAAAGAGCAATATACCTTGCCGGAATTACATTTTGAAGCATCTACTTAAGTGCATGTTAACAGCTAAATGCAATAACATACGCTACACACACACACACACACACACACACACACACACACACACACACACACACCATTAATATGAAGAAATGATCATTGAAACATCCATTCCCCCCATCCACCCTCTGAAGCTATGAACGGTTGGCCTGCCCTATTCCTGGACAGACGACCAGATGCTGCTCTGGGTGTAGGGTTGAGGGCCAGTTATAGGGAACAACTCTCCTCAGATCTAAAGGAAACCAGGGCAGTGATTGGGAACACTTCCTCATCCTCTGCTCTGACGGACTCAATGATTATTAAAGATCCAATGGCAACTGAACCAGAACCACAAAAAATGGCACTGGGGGGGTGTTACCCAAGGTCCAGGCTAAATTCCCAAACCCAGCCCCTCGCACTACCATGGTGACCCAAAATAACTCCCATCTTCCAGTTAAATCATTCAACCAAATCTTTATTCTTGCCTCTGGAACTCTTCCCTGTTGCTGTAAATTAGAACGAAATAAAAGTAAATGATATGGTCGTGCTGCACAGTGCTAATTTCAATAAGTTGCAAATGGAGAATAACAGGCCACCTGAGGAGAAAACAAAGACCTCTCAACTCTGTTTACCAGGCAGTGTAAACAAACAAAGTTTTAGTGTTAATTATACTCCTCATATTCAGTAGAAAGCCGGAAGTGGGGAGTGATAAGGCTAGGTTTTGGTCGGCTGCACTGTCGTCCCTGCCAACTCAAGCTTGAGAGCCGCAGCTGATGGGTGGCTCATTGAGAGGCTGATCATGACGCCAGCTACCACCTCTGCTTGGTCTACAAGCCATTAACATTTAATTCTGTCATCCGCTCCTATGATAAGCCCACCTCTACTCCAGGCAGGGGTGAAGGAGGCCATATAATCATCTGGTGGCAAATAGCATATGCTCTCTGATATGAATGCATTATTGAAAGGGATGCAAAATGGAGCACACATTTATAGGAGAGAGCTCTAATACAATTCCTCTCTGACTACAATATGAAATGCAAGGACATTTTCTTTTCTTAAAGACTTTCTCTGACAAATGTGGGCATTTGCTGCTTGAGTGACAGCTCACCTAACGTGAATGAATAGCCAATGTAGAAGCACACTTCCATGTGCAAGCATAGTACCAATTTACATTGTAGCCAAAGCAGCAAAATCATTCTTTGTGCAATGGGTGTTTTTACCCAATGTATCTATTTCATTGTTTTCTCTCAGCTCTTAAGGGTAGCTACAGTATGCCTACTTGACATGAGATGATGATTCCCCTTGGGTGGGCTACTGACAGTGAACTTGGTACTCATAGCACCTGGTAGGCATCCATGTTACTACCAGTTTATTAAAGGACAGGCAGCTTGCAGGGGTTCATATTGGCCTGACATTTTAGCTGTCACGACTTTGGCAGTTTGCCTCACTACCCCCCCCACCTCCCCCACCCCCTCCCCCTCGTGGGCAGGCTTGACATTGTGCCTCTCTGCATCTCTATGGGGGAATGAATGAGTGCTGTGCCCAGTGCCAGGATGTGAAAGCTTTTCCTGCTGATCGCCGTGCTCAATCATGTTGTTTGTCTTCTTTATACATGTATTTCCCCCATACCACTTACTCTATCTCCTCTCATTTTCAGAGCCAATGTTTATGGATGAGCCCCTCTCCATGCTGTACTGCCGTTGCACAATTGTTTTTACCGTTTTCCTTTTCGTTTAAGCGCATTTGTGAAAGATGATAGTTGAGCATTCCCGAGTCATGAATAAAACATTGGGTAAATCAATATTGTTTATATTGGCGGAGGGGGCAGCACACTGGCAAACAACCAAGATACAAGCTAGTAAGCATTTCTCTTTAGAAAAGTCCCTACAGAAATACATGCATCCTTTTTCCAGGTACAGAGAGAACATTTGGAAAAACAGTATACACATACTTTTAATAGTCTGTTTTTATCAATGGATGCCTAATAAGGCTTTTGTAGTTTCATATAATGTGTGAGCCGAGAGAATGACTGTTCTTTTCATGTCCACTCTCAACAACATACTCAAGCACCCTCTCATCATGCACTAGCATAACATATGCCCCTTTTAGCTTTCAGTGAAAGGATGAAACTAAGAACATTGATTCATCCTGCTTCTCTATCTGCTGTGATATCTTACCTGAGAGGCTGCAACAGCACTGTACAGTTGCATCTACAGTCTCACAGATATTGCATACCGGACACAAATCTTAAGAGCAAAACTTGGAAGGTCTATTTGTGTTTGCACGTGTGATGCACAGTGAGAGCTGTACGGATGTCCTTCGCTTAGGTATTGGCTATGGTTTGACCTTTCCCTCATCACAGTCACGTAGACAAGCCCAAGTGAAGTACACGTTCGTGACAGATGACATCCTGGAATGAGATTGTCCATGGCTGAAGATGAAATCAGCCCACGTTGAAGGTCACAAGCAAAAAACGGAGTGTCATGCCTGCATCAGCCTCCCACCATGTTAGAAAAGAGCAATTCTGGCTGAAAGGAATAGCCACAACAAGCTCTTTCTCTGTTGTATGACTATTTCAAAGTAACCACATTGGCTGGTGTATGTTCAAGGTCCCAGAGGTTTATGAGGAGAGGTGAGGCTGCTGCGCTTGGGGACTCTTCTGATTTTTTTTGAACGGATGACATGCTGCTCTCTCCCGGGGAAGGGACTGCCCGTTCCATGATCTCGCCATCACGGTTGACAACTCTCGTTGTGTCCTCTCTCCAGAGTGCGAAGAGCCTTGGCGTGACCCTGGACAACACCCTGTCGTTCTCCGCTAACATCAAGGCGGTGACCCGATCCTGCAGGTTTCATGCTCTACAACATTCGGAGAGTACGACCCTGCCTTTACACAGGAAGCGGCACAGGTCCTAATCCAGGCACTTGTCATCTCCCGTCCTGGATTACTGCAACTCGCTGTTGGCTGGGCTCCGCCGCCTGTGCCATTAAACCCCTACAACTCCATCCAGAATGCCGCAGCCCGTCTGGGGTGTTCAACCTTCCCAAGTTCTCTCACGTCACCCCCCTCCTCCGCACACCTCCACTGGCTTCCAGTTGAAGCTCGCATCCGTTACAGAACCATGGTGCTTGCCTATGGAGCAGTGAGGGGAACGGCACCTCCGTACCTTCAGGCTCTGATCAGTCCCTACACCCAAACGAGGGCATTGCGTTCATCCACCTCTGGCCTGCTGGCTCCCCTTCCTCTGCGGAAGCATAGTTCCCGCTCAGCCCTCAGTCAAAACTGTTTCGCTGCTCTGGCACCCCCAATGGTGGAACAAGCTCCCTCACGACGCCAGGACAGCGGAGTCACTCACCACCTTCCGGAGACATTTGAAACCCCACCTCTTTAAGGATACCTGGGATAGGATGAGTAAATCCTTCTACCCCCCCGCCCCACCCCCCCCCAAAAAAAAAAAAAATTGTAAAGTGGTTTGTAAAGTGGTTAACCCACTGGCTATAGGGTGAATGCACCAATTTGTAAGTCGCTCTGGATAAGAGCGTCTGCTAAATGACTTAAATGTAAATGTAAATGAACGACACCCACTTATCACTTAACTCCTCTGCTTCCCTTGTCATTTTGTGATCAGAAGGGAGACAAGCCACCAATATTATGACTGCAAAACATTTGCTGACCTTTTTTGAAAACCACTCGGTTTAAAAATAGCTCTCGCAGCATGTTGGAAAATCATTTTTCCCTATAGTTTCCCTGCTCCTTGTTGAGAAGCCCCTCACTGATCCCCTCTTGAGAAGACCACCAGAACACAGCACTGATGCTTGCATTAGAAAGGTCAGAGTGTGGTGTTACACATGTAAACATATGTAAACTGTCTTGAGAGGGCTGCTCATGTATGACATTTTGAAGCACAGCTGACTATACTTCTTCAACTTGGTAACCTTTTATTTAACATTATAATGGACTCATATAGTCATTATATAATGGACTCAATAATAGTCATTGCTTCATGACTGGTTTTCCTTTCTGTTTTTCTTGTGTATATTCTGTACAATACTAATGGGCTACTTTATTTCCATTTAATATCAGATACCTGTATAGCATTTAATAACAATTATAAAAAGTCATCTCCGTCCCTTACCTAAGAAAAACATAGGGCTGTGCCATTTTGTCTAGCATGCCTAGCATGGAGACACAGTGGCTTGACAGCTTTTATGCAGTCCAGTGACTTCCATGCTCAGTTTCTGGGCTCTTTCTCTCCATACCGAGTGGCGCAGCGGTCTAAGGCACTGCATCTCAGTGCTTGAGGCGTCACTACAGACCCCCTGGTTTGATTCCAGGCTGTGTCACAACCGGCCGGGATTGGGAGTCCCATAGGGCGGCGCACAATTGGCCCAGCGTCGTCCGGGTTTGGTCGGTGTAGGCTGTCATTGTAAATAAGAATTGTTCTTAACTGACTTGCCTAGTTAAATAAAGGTTAAATAAAATAAATACCCATGGGGGTTGCACACAAGGTAGCCCAAGACCACAGGGGCACAGTACTACTATGACTGACCCTGTAAAACAACACATTTCACTGTACCTATCCGGTGTATGTGACAATACAACATCTATTTAGATTTTTGCTTATGAAACTGTTGCAGTGTTGAACGCAGCCTCTGTCAATGCCAGGTGTCTGTCATTTCTAATTAAGGGCGTGGCTGCCATGACCAGGTATAAATGTTTGTCTGTTTCTCTCATTCAAGGGATTCATTTACGATTGTTCAGGTTGGTGGCTACTGGGAGGACGGGAGCAGTGTATCTCGCCACTGGTAGCTGTTCTCCTTCCTTGATATTGAATTGGTATGTATTTCTTGTGTTGGCCAGATCAGAATTAAAAATATATTTGATGCATGTGATTATTATTGACTTTGTGTGATGATGAAACAGATTTAACCATGTTTGTGTTTGGTCAGCAGTGATTGTGGCAACGCTCTGAAGATGCTGTCTTTGAACGTACCTGAAAGCTCTTTGAAAATAAGGTGTATTTTGCATCTGATATTTGGATGGTCCATTTCCATGCTTCACTCCCTGATGCAAAGAACCTGTTTTATTTTGTACTGAGAATGTCCCCTCATGTATGTGGTTTAATCCCCCATGTTAAACTTACCCTACCTCACCCCAGTGCTGCCTCTGCCTATATGCAGACTACACTGGGGCACCTGACCCCCATGTGAAGAATTGCAGAAAATGTGCTATAAAAACTGCAACATTTTTCTCTACAGCCCATAGATTAGTTCGTTGTTTAGCAACAAAACCAATGCATATGCAACTATAGGGAAAAACTGACTGGGTTAGCTTGGATTGTTGAAAAAAAAAACTAATTTGCACTTGGATAGCTAGTGACTTTTAGCCATATTAGCATAGACATTACATTCGTTTAAATCACCTCAAGAACAAGAGAGAACTAGCTGAAATGAGGTCCCACATGGCAGCTTCTTGTCATTGTTGCTAGCTCTCTGGCCATCCAGAATCACAATGCCCTGCCCTACTGCCCCATTGGGGGGCAACCAAATCTCTCTTAGGGCCCCCGAAAGGCTAGAGGCGGCACTCCCTCACATGTAAACTTGACTGAGGAGGGTTGTAGGACAACGATTATTTATAATTTAAAGCTGACTTTAAATCCCCCAACTTCCCACATAATGGACTTTATTGGTTCAAATGAAAATAAATTGGCCAATGAAAAACAGAAGAACCTCTCGTTGTCATCTGAACAATACTAGTGGGCTAATTTAACTTTATTTGACACTAGTTATTAGGCATTTAAAGTACACATTACAGGAGTCCACTCCTCTCCCTATCCTGCTTGAGAAAAACAGAGGGCTGGGCAACTTTGAAATGTGTCGTGACACTTGTGACTGACAGCTGTTGTTCAGTAACATAGGCCTAATCAGTTTCTAGGGTCTTTCTCTCCAAACCTAAGATAACTGAATTTAAAGTAGGCTACCCTCCACCTGATGAGTCCTTATTCCCTAGACAACTCACCTCATCTCACTTATCAATGGAGATTCCCATGTCATGGACCTGGAATATAGAGGGTTAGGGTGAGTTTGAGGGATTGAATGTTAAAATCCACTCTATTGAGCCTGGCAGAGTATGTTGTTTACACGTACCGCCTCTTGAAACCAGTCATCACCTCTTCACATATGGATTACGTGACATACTATGGAGCAACGATTCAATCCACTGTTGATCAGTAATTAAGGAAACAACTTCAAGGTTAACGTCTCTCTCGGTCAGTCCCTGGGATCCATCATGCAGTGCAGTACTGGCACCGCTTACCACTGGCTAGGTAGGGGAATGCTGTAGGCTGCTAGTTTTATTTTCAAGGGTCTGCACCAGGTAAAATGATGGCTAAAACATGGTGTCCAAAGCGTTTGTCCTTTAAGGTCCATTAAGCCCCAGTGCTGTAGTGCCAACGACGTGTGAGCCGTCAGACAGCAGTCTAGTGGTGTACAGTGCAGGGCTTTGACACAGAGCATTAGAAAATGCACTTGCCTCTTTACACTGCCTAAAGCCTGATTAATGAGGACAGAGACGGCGGATTTGCAGCGATCTAGAGGGAGGGAGAGAGAGAGGGAGGGAGGAGGAGGGGAGGGGGATGGGGTGGCCCGAGACAATCAACAGTAAAAACAATTAAATTTTCTTAAACAACACGCTGATCCAATCGTGATAAGTTTTAAATTTAGGAGGGTTTTCCATGCTCAAAAGTTTTTCCAGAGGATAAAAAGTGTCATCTTTAAGTGCTGGTGTGAAGGCGGACGAAAAAAGGGGAATTTTGAGTATATCTTCCGTTTTTAATATGTTATAGTGGGTTAGAAAGCTGAACAATCGGTTTTGTAAATTTACTATGATTGCGCCCCCTAATTAAAAGTCACCCGTTACCGGGAATTGCATTGAAGTCCAAAAAAAACAACCCCAAGTAAAGTGGGAAAAAATTGGGTTTTAAGGGTCAAGCATGGCAGATTTTTTCAACCAGAATGGCCATAGCGTCCCAGTCAGGTGGTTTTTTGGAAAATAAATAGGGGTGTTTTTTCTTTAAGGTCTTTGAAAAAAAGGGAAAATCTGCATTCTTAAAATGAGGA
>JAGTTL010001489.1:0-13668 GCA_036851935.1 Coregonus suidteri | reverse complement strand
TTACTTTTTTTTTCCATTCTCCCCCGGACAGATCCCGGGGGCCCAAACCACACCAGGAATTTTCTTAAAGGTATTTACAGCTTTGCTGCTTCTGGCTTCCCCTTTAAAATAAAAACAGGTGCAAGAAAACTCCCAGGCCCCAAATCAGTGATCATAAATTAAATTTACCCCCCTTTTACCCAAACAGAGGGAAGAGTTTCCGCGGGAAAAAAAGGGGGTGCACCCATATACAGTGGGGGGAAAAAAGGGGCATTTGTCCCCTGCTGATATTGTACTTTTGCCCACTAACAAAAAAATGATCAGTCTAAAATTTTTAAAAGGTATTTTTTATTTAAAACAGTGAAGATAGAATAAAAACCCAAAAAATCCAAAAAAAAGGGCATGTAAAAAATTTAAAAAAGGGGTCTGCTTTTTAAAATGGGGGAAATAAGATTTGCCCAACTCTCAATCAGAAAGAGTTCTGGCCCCCAGGGGGTTTTTTTATCGGGTAACGACCCTGGGGATTAGGACACCCCTTAAAGGGGAAGTGCTCCAAATCTCAGCTTGTTACCTGTAAAAAAGCCCAATGTCCACAAAAACCCAATCAATCAGTTTCCCAAACTCTCCACCAGGGGCCAAGACCAAAGACTCTCCAGGGATGTAAAGGGCAAAAATTTGTGACCTACAAAAGGGCGGGAATGGGCTACAAACCACCCAAAAAAGCACTTGGTGAGAAGGTGCAACATTTGGGTTTGCGATTTTTCCCGGAAAAGGGAAAGAAACACAAAAAAACCCTGTCAACCTCCCCGGCCTGGGGCTCCAGGGAAAATTCTCCCTCGGGGAGGGGGGAAATGATCATGAGAACATTGAGGAATCACCCCCAGAACTCCGGGGGGTTTTCAATGATCTCAAGGCACGGGACCAAAATAGTCCCCAAGAAAAAAATTGGGAAAAACACAAAGGGCCGTGAAGGACTAAAATCCTGAAAGCGCCCGCAAGGTCCCCCCTGCTCAAGAAAACTATACATTCCTTTTGAATTTTGGCCATTAAAAACCTCTGAATGCTATCAGAGGGAGAAGGCTTGGGTGAAGTGGTTGTGGTCAGATGAGACCAAAATTGGAAGCTCTTTGGCATCCAACTCAACTCGGCCTGTTTGGAGGAGGAGGAACGCTGCCTCTGACGCGGCCAAGAACACACTACCGCAATGTCTCCCCAAACATGGAGGTGGAAACATTATGGCGTTGGGGGTTTTTTTCTGGGCTAAGGGAGGCAGGACAAACTTCACCACATCAAAGGGACGATGACGGGGCCATGTACCGTCAAACTCTTGGGTTGAGAACGGCTCCTTCCCTCAGCAGGGCATTGAACATGGGTCAGTGGATGGGTTTCCACTGACAATGACCCAAAACACACGGCCAAGGCAAGCAAAGGAGTGGCTTCAAGAAGAAGCACATAAGGTCCTGGGAGTGGCCTATCCAGTCTCCAGACTGATTAATCCCATAGAACATTTTGTGGAGGGAGATGAAGATTCGAGTTGCCAAACCGTCCGGGGCTCAAAACCTTAATGACTTGGAGAATATTCTGCAAAGAGGAGTGGGACAAAATCCCTCCTGAGATGTGTGCAAACCTGGTGGCCAACTATAAGAAAGCGTCTGACCCTCTGTGATTGCCAACAAGGATTTTGCCACCAAAGTACTAAATCATTGTTTGGCAGAGGGGTCAAAATACTTATTTCCCTCATTAAAATGCAAAAATCAATTTATTGTTATTCTGTCTCTCACTGTTCAAATAAACCCTACCATTAAAAATTATAGAGCTGATCATGTTACGGTCCGGCCACTGTTGTTCCTGTCCCCAGCTTGTTTTCCTTTTTTCGCCTTTTTCCTGTGTGTTGTCTGTGTCTCTGTCTCCTCCCGCTGTGCATGCCCAGTCAGAGGATCTAGGTCAAGGGGCGTGGCCATTCTCTCTCCTGCTCAGTTACATCCGCTGCAGCTCATTGTCACCAATCAACCAGCAGTTATCTACCCGGGCTGGCCACCTCTCCAGCGCCAGTTTCGTTCCTACACCACCTGTGGTAACTTGGGGCTCCCGTACAGCAACTCTCAGTTTAGTTGTTACCCTCTCAGCATTTAGGTAGTTGTCTCTGCCACGTTTGTAACCTGTCTCTCCTTCGACCAGATCCCGTCTGTTCCTGGCTGCCTGCCTACCTGCCACTCCCACGCCGCAACCTGCTCATCTGTTGTCTGATATCCTCGTCATCCAGCTCTCAGTTGCTACTGGCTCTCCACCCCACTCAGCTCCTACCCCGTCTGAAGCTGCTCCACCCTGAACTGTTTCTCTCTGCCAAAACACGCTGAATAAACAACATCTTAATTCACCCTCTTTGTCCGTGTGTCCGTCTCTCTGCGCATGAGTCCCCCCACCCAGCCTAACAGATCATGTCTTTGTCAGTGGGCAAAACGTACAAAATCAGCAGGGATCAAATACTTTTTTCCCTCACTGTATTTGTCTGGGTGAAACCCATACCAGGTTAATTAGGTTTCAGGGCATGATAATGCAACGTATGAGGGCAGCTTCTAATAGATACATAGTCACCTCCGTGACATACCTTTCATCACCAAAGCCCTGTTAGCATTTTACTGCTCGTGTTGCTGAACAATCCAACCCTTTTGTTTAGAGCCAATGATATACAGTTGAAGTTGGAAGTTTACATACACTTAGGTTGGAGTCATTAAAACTTGTTTTTCAACCACTCCACAAATTTTGTTGTTAACAAACTATCGTTTTTGGCAAGTCTGGTTAGGACATCTACTTTGTGTGCATGACACAAGTAATTTTTTTCCAACAATTGTTTACAGACAGATTTCACTTATAATTCACTGTATCACAATCCAGTGGGTCAGAAGTTTACATACATTGGGGAAAAAAAGTATTTAGTCAGTCACCAATTGTGTGCAAGTTCTCCCACTTAAAAAAGGTGAGAGAGGCCTGTAATTTTCAATCATAGGTACACGTCAACTATGACAGACAAAATGAGGAGAAAAAATCCAGAAAATCACATTGTAGGATTTTTAATGAATTTATTTGCAAAATTATGGTGGAAAATAAGTATTTGGTCAATAACAAAAGTTTCTCAATACTTTGTTTATATACCCTTTGTTGGCAATGACACAGGTCAAAAAAATGTTTTTCTGTAAGTCTTCACAAGGTTTTCACACACTGTTGCTGGTATTTTGGCCCATTTCCTCCATGCAGATCTCCTCTAGAGCAGTGATGTTTTGGGGCTGTCACTGGGCAACACAGACTTTCAAAAGCCCTCCAAAGATTTTCTATGGGGTTGAGATCTGGAGACTGGCTAGGCCACTCCAGGACTGTCACGGATTCTGCCGAGGCTGCTCCTCCTCCTTGTTCGGGCAGGCTTCGGCGTTCGTCGTCCCCGGGAGGGTAGTACTAGCTGCCACCGTTGAATGTTTCTATGTTTGATTGCTTTTGTCTGTCTATTGCACCTGTGTCCGTTTGTGTCTGATTATGTGTTCTATAAGTTGCCTGTTTTGTATTGGTTAGGTTGTGTGTTGTTTTTCGCATGTCAGTTAGTGCTGCGTCATCGTTTGGCTCTGTTTGTTGTTTTGGAGTTTACGCACAGTTTGCGTAATCGCTCGCCTCTGTGTGTTTTGAGGCCGTTTATTGTATTTTTGCCTAGTGGTTAACTAGTAAACTTTGTTGGACTAAGCTTCGGTGTCCTGCGCCTGACTTCCACACCACACGTACATCAGGTCATTGACAAGGACCTTGAAATGCTTCTTACGAAGCCACTCCTTCGTTGCCCGGGCGGTGTGTTTTGGGATCATTGTCATGCTGAAAGACCCAGCCACGTTTTCATCTTCAATGCCCTTGCTGATGGAAGGGAGGTTTTTCACTCAAAATCTCACGATACAAGGCCCCATTCATTCTTTCCTTTACACGGATCAGTCGTCCTGGTCCCTTTGCAGAAAAAAAACAGCCCCAAAGCATGATGTTTCCACCCCCATGATTCACAGTAGGTATGGTGTTCTTTGGATGCAAACTCAGCATTCTTTGTCCTCCAAACACGACGAGTTGAGTTTTTTACCAAAAAGTTCTATTTTGGTTTCATCTGACCATATGACATTCTCCCCAATCCTCTTCCGGATCATCCAAATGCACTCTAGCAAACTTCAGACGGGCCTTGGACATGTACTGGCTTAAGCAGGGGGACACGTCTGGCACTGCAGGATTTTTGAGTCCCTGGCGGCGTAGTGTGTTACTGATGGTAGGCTTTGTTACTTTGGTCCCAGCTCTCTGCAGGTCATTCACTAGGTCCCCCCGTGTGGTTCTGGGATTTTTGCTCACCGTTCTTGTGATCATTTTGACCCCACAGGGTGAGATCTTGCGTGGAGCCCCAGATCAAGGGAGATTATCAGTGGTCTTGTATGTCTTCCATTTCCTAATAATTTGCTCCCACAGTTGATTTCTTCAAACCAAGCTGCTTACCTATTGCAGAATCAGTCTTCCCAGCCTGGTGCAGGTCTACAATTTTGTTTCTGGTGTCCTTTGACAGTTCTTTGGCCTTGGCCATAGTGGAGTTTGGAGTGTGACTATTTGAGGTTGTGGACAGGTGTCTTTTATACTGATAACAAGTTCAATCAGGTGCCATTAATACAGGTAGCGAGTGGAGGACACAGAGGAGCCTCTTAAAGAAAGAAGTTACAGGTCTGTGAGAGCCAGAAATCTTGCTTGTATGTATGTGACCAAATACTTATTTTCCACCATAATTTGCAAAATAATTCATTAAAAATCCTACAATGTGATTTTTCTGGATTTTTTTTCCCTCAATTTGTGTGTCATAGTTGACGTGTACGTACCTATGATGAAAATTACAGGGCCTCTCTCATCTTTTTTAAGTGGGAGAACATGCACAATTGGTGGCTGACTAAATAAATGGGAAGAATTTCACAACATCAAAGGCTCTGACAGTTCATCAGAGAGTGCACACAGGAGAGAAGCCTTACGCCTGCTCTGACTGTGGAAAGAGTTGCTCTCGACTGGCGGACTTAAAAAATACATGAACGTATACACACAGGAGAGAAGCCTTACGCCTGCTCTTACTGTGGAAAATGTTTCTCTCGACTGGGCGACCTAAAAAAATACATGATCGTATCCATACAGGAGAGAAGCCTTACTCCTGCTCTGTGTGTGGGAAGAGTTTCTCTCAACTGGGCCACTTAAAAACACATGAACGTATACATACAGGAGAGAAGTCTTACTCCTGCTCAGACTGTGGAAAGAGTTTCTCTCAACCGAGCCACCTAAAACAGCATGAACGTATACATACAGGAGGGAAGCCTTACTCTCCTGCTCTAATTGTGTAAAATGCTTCACAACATCAGCTGAGCTAAAAGTTCATCAGAGAACACACACACAGGAGAGAAGCCTTACATCTGCTCTGTGTGTGGGAAGAGTTTTCTCTCAAACTGGGCAACTTAAGACAACATGAACGTATACACACAGGAGAGAAGCCTTACTGCTGCTCTGACTGTAGGAAGACTTTCTCTCAACTTATCCACTTAAAAGGACACCAAGCTATACATAAGGGAGAGAAGCCTTACTCCTGCTCTGGCTGTGGAAAATGTTTTTTAAATCATCAGCGGAGCTAAAGGTTCATCAGAGAACACACACAGGAGAGAAACCTTACTTCTGCTCTGACTGTGGAAAATGTTTTAAATCATCAGCTGAGCTAAAAGTTCATCGGAGAACACACACAGGAGAGAAGCCTTACTCCTGTGCTTACTGTGTAAAGTGTTTCTCTCGACTGGGCGACTTAAAACTACATGAACGTATGCATACAGGAGAGAAGCCTTACTCCTGCTCGGATTGTGTAAAATGCTTCAACAACCAACCAATAAAAATTCATCAGAGGGTGCACACAGGAGAGAAGAACCTTACTACTGCTCTGACTGTGGGAAGAGTTTCTCTCAACACATTAACTTAAAAACACATCAACGTATACATAAAGGAGAGAAGCCTCAGTTGTCTCAAACAAGTTAAGATTAAAGTCACTCCATCACTTTTTTTTTTTAATTTTTTAATTTTTTTATTCACCTTTATTTAACCAGGTAAGCCAGTTGAGAACAGGTTCTCATTTACAACTGCGACCTGGCCAAGATAAAGCAAAGTAGTGCAATAAAAACAACACAGAGTTACATATGGGGTAAAAAAAAAAAAATAAAGTCAGAAATACAACAGAAAATATATATACAGTGTGTGCAAATGTAGCAAGTTATGGAGGTAAGGCAATAAATAGGCTATAGTGCAGAATAATTACAATAGTATTAACACTGGAATGCTAGATGTGCAAGAGATTATGTGCAAATAGAGATACTGGGGTGCAAAAGAGCAAAATAAATAACAATATAGGGATGAGGTAGTTGGGTGGGCTAATTTTCAGAGGGCTGTGTACAGGTGCAGTGATCGGTAAGGTGCTCTGACAACTGATGCTTAAAAAATTATTGAGGGAGATAAGAGTCTCCAGCTTCAGAGATTTTTGCAATTCGTTCCAGTCATTGGCAGCAGAGAACTGGAAGGAATGGCGGCCAAAGGAGGTGTTGGCTTTGGGAACATGACCAGTGAGATATACCTGCTGGAGCGTAGACTACGGGTGGGTGCTGCTATGGTGACCAATGAGCTAAGATAAGGCGGGGATTTGCCTAGCAGTGATTTATAGATGGCCTGGAGCCAGTGGGTTTGACGACGAACATGTAGTGAGGACCAGCCAACAAGAGCGTACAGGTCACAGTGGTGGGTAGTGTATGGGGCTTTGGAGACAAAACGGATAGCACTGTGATAGACTACATCCAATTTGCTGAGTAGAGTGTTGGATGCTATTTTGTAAATGACATCGCCGAAGTCAAGGATCGGTAGGATAGTCAGTTTTTACGAGGGCATGTTTGGCAGCATGAGTGAAGGAGGCTTTGTTGCGAAATAGGAAGCCGATTCTAGATTTAACTTTGGATTGGAGATTCTTTATGTGAGTCTGGAAGTTGAGTTTACAGTCTAACCAGACACCTAGATATTTATAGTTGTCCACATACTCTAGGTCAGACCCGTCGAGAGTGGTGATTCTAGTCGGGGTGGGCGGGTGCTAGCCGCGTTCGATTGAAAAGCATGCATTTAGTTTTACTAGTGTTTAAGAGCAGTTGAAGGCTACTGAAGGATTGTTGTATGGCATTGAAGCTCGTTTGGAGGTTTGTTAACACAGTGTCCAATGAAGGGCCAGATGTATACAAAATGGTGTCGTCTGCGTAGAGGATCTGAGAGTCAACAGCAGCAAGAGCGACATCATTGATATACACGGAGAAAAGTGTCGGCCCAAGAATTGAACCCTGTGGCACCCCCATAGAGACTGCCATAGGTCCAGACAACAGGCCCTCCGATTTGACACACTGAACTCTATCTGAGAAGTAGTTGGTGAACCAGGCGAGGCAGTCATTTGAGAAACCAAGGCTATTTAGTCTGCCATTCTCACCTCAAAGGAAGTGGTAACAGTGAATTTGCTAACATTAACACTCAATTGTAATCCTATTGTTTCTCACTGTGAGAGAATTGTGACACAATTTTTAGTGTGTTTTGTTAGCTTCTACTGTGAAGACATTGAGATTACCTTGGATTTGCCCTTAGGGTTGAATACACTCAGTGAGGTCTGATAGATGACTGGGTGGTACTGCTTTCCTCTGCAGTTTTCTGTGGGAATGAGCTAGTTCGGACACTCATCGGTACAACACAAGACATGCAGCAAGAGGTTTCTTCACAGTCCCCAGGTCCAGAACAGACGCTGGGAAAACACACAGTATTAAATAGAGCCATGACTACATGGAACTCTCTGCCAGGTAACTCAAACTAGCAATAAAACCAGATTCAAAAAAACATAAAATAAAATAAACCTTATGGCACATTTAAAAAATAACAACAGGAACTTTTAGCTCAGCTGATGTTGTGAAGCATATTTTACACATCTCATATGTATATACTGTATTCTATAATATTCTACTGTATCTTAGTCCATGTCGCTCTGTCATTGGTTGTTCCATATATATATACAGTTGAAGTCTGAAGTTTACATACACTTATGTTGGTGTCATTAAAACTCGTTTTTCAACCACTCCACAAATTTCTTTTTAACAAACTATAGTTTGGCAAGTCGGTTAGGACATCTACTTTGTGCATGACACAAGTCATTTTTCCAACAATTGTTTACAGACAGATTATTTCGCTTATAATTCACTGTATCACAATTCCAGTGGGTCAAAAGTTTACATACACTAAGTTGACTGTGCCTTTAAACAGCTTGGAAAATTCCAGAAAATGATGTCATGGCTTTAGAAGCTTCTGATAGGCTAATTGACATAATTTGAGTCAATAGGAGGTGTACCTGTGGATGTATTTCAAGGCCTACCTTCAAACTCAATGCCTTTTTGCTTGACATCATGGGAAAATGAAAAGAAATCAGCCAAGACCTCAAAAAAATTTGTAGACCTCTACAAGTCTGGTTCATCCTTGGGAGCAATTTCCAAACGCCTGAAGGTACCACGTTCATCTGTGCAAACAATAGTACGCAAGTATAAACACCATGGGACCACGCAGCCGTCATACCGCTCAGGAAGGAGATGCGTTCTGTCTCCTAGAGATGAACGTACTTTGGTGCAAATCAATCCCAGAACAACAGCAAAGGACCTTGTGAAGATGCTGGAGGAAACGGGTACAAAAGTGTCTATATCCACAGTAAAATGAGTCTTATATCGACATAACCTGAAAGGCCGCTCAGCAAGGAAGAAGCCACTGCTCCAAAACCACCATAAAAAAGCCAGACTACGGTTTGCAATTGCACATGGGGACAAAGATCATACTTTTTTTGAGAAATGTCCTCTGGTCTGATGAAACAAAAATAGAACTGTTTTCTGGCCATAATGACCATTGTTATGTTTGGAGTGTAATGTTATGTTTGAAAATGAGAAGAACCTCCATCTCAACCGTGAAGCACGGGGGTGGCAACATCATGCTGTCGGGGTGCTTTGCTGCAGGAGGGATTGGTGCACTTCACAAAATAGATTTTTCCCAGGAAGGAACATTATGTGGATATATTGAAGCAACATCTCAAGACATCAGTCAGGAAGTTAAAGCTTGGTCGCAAATGGGTCTTCCAAATGGACAATGACCCCAAGCATACTTCCAAGTTGTGGCAAAATGGCTTAAGGACAACAAAGTCAAGGTATTGGAGTCGCCATCACAAAGCCCTGACCTCAATCCTATAGAACATTTGTGGGCAGAATTGAAAAAGTGTGTGCGAGCAAGGAGGCCTACAAACCTGACTCAGTTACACCAGCCCTGTCAGGAGGAATGGGCCAAAATTCACCCAACTTATTGTGGGAAGCTTGTGGAAGGCTACCCGACACGTTTGACCCAAGTTAAACAATTTAAAGGCAATGCTACCAAATACTAATTGAGTGTATGTAAACTTCTGACCCACTGCGAATGTGATGAAATAAATAAAAGCTGAAATAAATCATTGTCTCTACTATTATTCTGACATTTCACATTCTTAAAATAAAGTGGTGATCCTAACTGACCTAAGACAGGGAATTTTTACTAGGATTAAATGTCAGGAATTGTGAAAAACTGAGTTTAAATGTATTTGGCTAAGGTGTATGTAAATAAGGTATTATTGTTTTTAATAAATGTGAAAACATTTCTAAGAACCTGTGTTTGCTGTTGAGGATGATATGGCTCATAATTTGCATGACTTTTGTCCCTTTTTTAGCTTTCGACTCTCTACCAACTTTTAGAATAGTCCCCCCCCCCCCCCACCCCCTTTGTATTGTACAGCCTACTGATATGTAAACATATGTCACCTGGTACAGCCAGAAGAGGACTGGCCACCCCTTTAAGCCTGGTTCCTCTCTATGTTTCTCCCTGGGTTTCTGCTTCATAGGGAGTTTTTAGTAGCCACTATGTTGTCTCTCCTGGCTATCATAAGATGAATGCACTAGCTGTGGGTCTCTCTGGATGGGAGCATCTGCAACATGACTAAATTGTAAATGTAGTGCATGATGTATTTGATGTATTTTTTGTGTTTCCTGTTTGTACCCCAGGAAGAGTAGCCGCTGGGGATCCTAATAAAATACTACATTGTACTGAATGTATCAGATAGAGATGATGTGATGATCAGTTTTCACCATTAGTCTGTTTTTGGCCCATTTATGAATGTGTTATTCAATGTGTTTCTATTGGATATAGTAGTAAAGGCCAAATTCATTTTTAATATATATTTTTATAACTAAAGGGTTCCTAAAATTCAAAATCAAAGGGAACGTTATAGAATGTTAGCCTCTCTTTACTTTACTGATCAGTGTTCACCTTGTCAGTTTTGGTGTGTTTTGTTAGCTTCTACTGTATAGATATTGAGAGGACCTTGGATTTGCCTTTAAGGTTGAATATCCTATTTGAGGCGTCTCACAATGGAGTCTGATGGTTGACTGGGTGGTACATTACATTTACATTTTAGTAATTTAGCAGACGCTCTTATCCAGAGCGACTTACATGAGCAATTAGGGTTAAGTGCCTTGCTCAAGGTCACATCTGCAGTTTTCTGTGGGAGTGAACTAGTAGACACAACATACACTGAGTGTACAAAACATTAAGGACACCTGCTCTTTCCATGACATAGACTGACTAGGTGAACCCAGGTGAAAGCTATGATCCTTAATGATGTAGTTGTGGTGTATTTATTATGGATCCCCATTAGCTTTCAGCAGAAAACAAGAAACTGCAGTTGCAGTGGGCTAAGGAATGAAAACTGGACACTGGAGAATTTGAAAAAACATTGCCTGGTCTGATGAATCCCGGTTCCTGCTGTTTCATGCTGATGGGAGGACTAAGGTATGGAGAAAACCATGAGTACATGCATCCATGCTGTGTGTCAGCATTGCAGGCTGGTGGTGGTGGTGTGGGGTGGGATTTCATGGCACACATTGGGCCCTTGATAAAAGTGGAGCAATGTTTGAATGCCACAGGATATCTAAACATCGTTACCAATCAGGTGCATCCCTTCATGGCAGCAGTGTATCCATCTGCAAAATACACTGCTCAAAAAAATAAAGGGAACACTTAAACAACCCATCCTAGATCTGAATGAATGAAATAATCTTATTAAATACTTTTTTCTTTACATAGTTGAATGTGCTGACAACAAAATCACACAAATTATGAATGGAAATCAAATGTATCAACCCATGGAGGTCTGGATTTGGAGTCACCCTCAAAGTTAAAGTGGAAAACCACACTACAGGCTGATCCAACTTTGATGTAATGTCCTTAAAACAAGTCAAAATGAGGCTCAGTAGTGTGTGTGGCCTCCACGTGCCTGTATGACCTCCCTACAACGCCTGGCATGCTCCTGATGAGGTGGCGGATGGTCTCCTGAGGGATCTCCTCCCAGACCTGGACTAAAGCATCCGCCAACTCCTGGACAGTCTGTGGTGCAACGTGGCGTTGGTGGATGGAGCGAGACATGATGTCCCAGATGTGCTCAATTGGATTCAGGTCTGGGGAACGGGCGGGCCAGTCCATAGCATCAATGCCTTCCTCTTGCAGGAACTGCTGACACACTCCAGCCACATGAGGTCTAGCATTGTCTTGCATTAGGAGGAACCCAGGGCCAACCGCACCAGCATATGGTCTCACAAGGGGTCTGAGGATCTAATCTCATTACCTAATGGCAGTCAGGCTACCTCTGGCGAGCACATGGAGGGCTGTGCGGCCCCCCAAAGAAATGCCACCCCACACCATGACTGGCCCACCGCCAAACCGGTCATGCTGGAGGATGTTGCAGGCAGCAGCACGTTCTCCACGGCGTCTCCAGACTCTGTCACGTCTGTCACGTGCTCAGTGTGAACCTGCTTTCATCTGTGAAGAGCACAGGGCGCCAGTGGCGAATTTGCCAATCTTGGTGTTCTCTGGCAAATGCCAAAACGTCCTGCACGGTGTTGGGCTGTAAGCACAACCCCCACCTGTGGACGTCGGGCCCTCATACCACCCTCATGGAGTCTGTTTCTGACCGTTTGAGCAGACACATGCACATTTGTGGCCTGCTGGAGGTCATTTTGCAGGGCTCTGGCAGTGCTCCTCCTGCTCCTCCTTGCAAAAAGGCGGAGGTAGCGGTCCTGCTGCTGGGTTGTTGCCCTCCTACGGCCTCCTCCACGTCTCCTGATGTACTGGCCTGTCTCCTGGTAGCGCCTCCATGCTCTGGACACTACGCTGACAGACACAGCAAACCTTCTTGCCACAGCTCGCATTGATGTGCCATCCTGGATGAGCTGCACTACCTGAGCCACTTGTGTGGGTTGTAGACTCTGTCTCATGCTACCACTAGAGTGAAAGCACCGCCAGCATTCAAAAGTGACCAAAACATCAGCCAGGAAGCATAGGATCTGAGAAGTGGTCTGTGGTCACCACCTGCAGAACCACTTCTTTATTGGGGGTGTCTTGCTAATTGCCTATAATTTCCACCTGTTGTTTATTCCATTTGCACAACAGCATGTGAAATGTACAGTGGGGAAAAAAAGTATTTAGTCAGCCACCAATTGTGCAATTTCTCCCACTTAAAAAGATGAGAGAGGCCTGTAATTTTAATCAAAGGTACACGTCAACTATGACAGACAAAATTAGAAAAAAAATTCCAGAAAATTCACATTGTAGGATTTTTAATGAATGTATTAGCAAATTATTGTGGAAAATAAGTATTTGGTCAATAACAAAAGTTTCTCAATACTTTGTTATATACCCTTTGTTGGCAATGAAACAGGTCAAAACGTTTTTCTGTAAGTCTTCACAAGGTTTTCACACCACACTGTTGCTGGTATTTGGCCCATTCCTCCATGCAGATCTCCTCTAGAGCAGTGATGTTTTGGGGCTGTTGCTGGGCAAACACGGACTTTCAACTCCCTCCAAAGAGATTTTCTATGGGGTTGAGATCTGGAGACTGACTAGGCCACTCCAGGACCTTGAAATGCTTCTTACGAAGCCACTCCTTCGTTGCCCGGGCGGTGTGTTTGGGATCATTGTCATGCTGAAAGACCCAGCCACGTTTCATCTTCAATGCCCTTGCTGATGGAAGGAGGTTTTCACTAAAAATCTCACGATACATGGCCCCATTTATTCTTTCCTTTACACGGATCAGTCGTCCTGGTCCCTTTGCAGAAAAACAGCCCCCAAAGAATGATGTTTCCACCCCCATGCTTCACAGTAGGTATGGTGTTCTCAGCATTCTTTGTCCTCCAAACATGACGAGTTGAGTTTTTACCAAAAAGTTATATTTTGGTTTCATCTGACCATATGACATTCTCCCAATTCTCTTCTAGATCATCCAAATGCACTCTAGCAAACTTCAGACGGGCCTGGACATGTACTGGCTTAAGCAGGGGGACACGTCTTGCACTGCAGGATTTGAGTCCCTGGCGGACGTAGTGTGTTACTGATGGTAGGCTTTGTTACTTTGGTCCCAGCTCTCTGCAGGTCATTCACTAGGTCCCCCCGTGTGGTTCTGGGATTTTTGTTCACGTTCTTGTGATCATTTTGACCTCACGGGGTGAGATCTTGCGTGGAGCCCCAGGTCGAGGGAGA
>JAGTTL010001488.1:0-13685 GCA_036851935.1 Coregonus suidteri | reverse complement strand
CCATCCTCCTCCTCTTTCCTCTAAACGCGTCTTCCTCTTCTTTCACTGAAACATCCTCCTTCCTCTTTTCACTCTGGAACGCGTCTTCCGCTTCTTTCACTGTAACATCCTCCTCCTCTTTTCACTCTGAACGGCGGTTTACTCGTCTTTCACTGTCACGGTCTTTCTCTGTCTTATTTCACGGTAAACAGCTTCAACCCGATACTTGGTATTTGTATTGGTAATCATCCTCCTCTTCCTCCTCCTCTTGCACTAGAGCTTCTTTCTTCCGTCCAGCAGACATCCTCTTACGTTAGCAGGAGGAGAGGGAGCTTAGTGAGCCTCATGTTCGTGGAGGTTAGGCTAGCTAGGCTAGTGCGTAACTGTAACCCAGCCAGCTAGCTGACCAATAACAACAAACACCGTAAAATAGGAAATTAAATGGGATAAACAAAACAGACGACAGAAGGGGGTTTAAAACACAAGTTGGCCTAATATTACACCGAAAAGCGTCTAAAGAGCTTATTGGTTGGGGCTATTTTGTTTTGAGCAAGCTAACGAGGTGTCTGACTAATTGGGCTGCTGTTGGAACGAAGAGTCCCGATCCACTAGATTAAACGGCACACTAGCAGCATAGCCTTAAAGTCCCACATCGCCATCTGCTGACTGGAGTGGGTAACGAAGTTGAGTTAAAAATGTAGATTTTATTTGTCAGACAAAAAAGGTTAAAGGGTAGGAAGCCCATGTGTTTCTACCTCACCAATGTAAAAACACAGTGTGGTTAAAGACTTAGGAACTTAGTTGTAGTCACGATCTGGTTATCTATTAAGTTCAAACAGTTATGTTTTGCTTTATTACATATTTATTAACTTATTTCGGGATATCTTCAGAATCATCAGGACAGCAACACAAAGACGCTTTTCTGCTCGTTGGGTAAACTGACTCCGAGCTTGTGAGCCGCCTCCTATATGTGTGAAATCAACCATATGCTGTCATGATACATTTTTGGTAATCACTTTTCAGTCCGCTAAAATGACAAAATGTAGCAGAGCTATATGGCATCAGGATTAAAATTATTAAACATTTGGTACACAAGTAATTATATTATTGGATTACAGTAGTATTACGTTTAACGCTGTCTAACCTATCCTTACCCCCTATCATCCAGTGGAATCTACGACGGCACATGATCCATAACTGTTTAATACGGATCCGTCCGACTGGCCGAGGTGGATCTATCCTCAGGGGGAAAGTGCTGACTGCAAACAAAGGTGCTTACCACGAAGAATCTTAAAACTTGGCCCCTCATCTCTCCTGATCGCCCTACACCCAAACGGGCACGTATCTTCTCATCAACAGGGGAAATCGTGAAAACTCAGATACCGGAATTTCTGTTTGTGTTTGAACAAAAGGGTACACTGCAATAGCATCTTCTCGAAGATTGTGCCATGCTTCGGTGTTGGATGGGATACTGTTGCGATACAGACCACCGGGAGAAAGAAAAACAGCTAAATCAAACATTCAGCTTTGACCAGGGAATCATATTTATCTTAGCTATCATGCACAACCGTATTTGAATAGGTGAGTTACTATACATTCATGGAATAAACTAACTGCCTAACAAAGGGTTTAGATAGCTAGCTAAGTAAAAACTTGTTACATTACAGCCAGGCAGCAATGTAACGTGTACCTTTTAACGTTACACCGGTATCTGGTAACTAAGTTGTTGTTGTTAGCTAACGTTAGCCCACTTTTAAGTAACTAAGGCAGTGAACAATTAATGAATTAACAATAACGTTAGCAAGTTACAAAAACCATTGCATATACGTAAACATATTACTCTTAACTTTACTAATTTAAACTTAAACGTACCTTTTGGAAATTTCTTCAAGTAGCTAGCTTGCTAGTTAGTGGTCAACAGTTGTATTTTCGTTGAGAAGTCTCAGGTTACGGGCGAACGGAAGTGAAAGTTAAACCTGCTACGCGGAAAAGGCGGAAGTTAGATGACGTCATCGTGAAAAGGGCCTATGGCGCCTCAGCGTCCTCCGAGGATGTCGTCCGGGTTTGGCAGGTGGAGGCCGTCATTGTAAATAAGAATTTGTTCTTAACTGACCTGCCTAGTTAAATAAAGGTCATTTTAAAAAAATATATTGGGCCAGTTATGCCACCATGGTGATGCATGCCATTATAATAAGCTAAAGAACAGGTTCACATGGCGAGAGACAGTCAAAATAAAACCGATTGGAAGAGTTCACAAATGGACAAAAAAAAAGGTAAAACGTTCATTGAGAAAGCAACACACGAAAAACACAGAACAGTTTGAGACAGATCCCCTTCACACCTTTTTATGTGATCTGTGATGAATGAACATTGACACTAGTTCATCTTGAATAATGTTTTTAAGGGTAACAACTAAAAGCAGTTCACTTACACATCAATGAATCAGCATCGAATGAATCAAAGTATATTTTCAAAAAGTACAAAATAATCTAACTTGTTTGTAAATGGTAGTAATCTTTAGGTTATTATTACAAAAGTCTAATTTCAGGTGAACAAAAAAAATCCATACCGGACATGGCCAACCTTGATCTACTGGGTGACCATTCATACCGGAAAACATGGCCAACCTTGATCTACCGGGTGACCATCCATACCGGACCATGGCCAACCTTGAAGTCTACTGGGTGACCATGCATACCGGACATGGCCAACCTTGATCTACCGGGTGACACAGCCATACCGGACATGGCCAACCTTGATCTACTGGGTGACCATGCATACCGGAACATGGTCCAACCTTGATCTACCGGGTGACCATCCATACCGGGACATGGCCAACCTTGATCTACTGGGTGACCATCCATACCGGACATGGCCAACCTTGATCTACTGGGTGACCATGCATACCGGACATGGCCAACCTTGATCTACCGGGTGGTGACCATCCATACCAGACATGGCCAACCTTGATCTAATGGGTGACCATCCATACCGGACATGGCCAACCTTTGATCTACCGGGTGACCATCCATACCGGACATGGCCAACCTTGATCTACTGGGTGACCATCCATACCGGACATGGCCAACCTTGATCTACTGGGGGGTGAGCAGACTTCTATTCTAGCCCAGCAATAACACAATACTCATTAGGTTTGATTAAGTTGAACCAGGTGTGTTAGTGCTGGGCCGGAACAGAAGCCTGCACAACCCAGCAGACCTCCAGGAGAAGGATCCAGGTCCAGCCAGACCTCCAGGAGAAGGATCAGGGTCCAGCAGACCTCCAGGAGAAGGATCAGGTCCAGCAGACCTCCAGGAGAAGGATCAGGTCCAGCAGACCTCCAGGAGAAGGATCAGGTCCAGCAGACCTCCAGGAGAAGGATCAGGTCCAGCTACAGTTGTAATACGTTTGTAGCCTACGTTGTGTGTGACTTTTAACTGTATTGTTGTATACAACATGCTAACATAAGTACACATACAACCCAAGGATGGTGGCAGCAGTCTCTCGGGACATTCACTGGGACCTCTTCATCTGCAGACGGGATTTCACAGCTCTCCATATCAACCCAAGGATGGTGGCAGCAGTTTCTCGGGACATTCACTGGGACATCTTCATCTGTAGACAGGCTTTCACAGCTCTCCATATCAACCCAAGGATGGTGGCAAAGCAGTCTCTCGGGACATTCACTGGGACCTCTTCATCTGCAGACGGGCTTTCACAGCTCGCCATATCTGAGGACAGACAACATCACAAAAGAAACAGGGCTTCATCTTATTACAGTTAGACCAGCCCCGGCTATTATCTCTATGTCTGTCTTCATAGTTTTCCTCTCTAGGGGACTAAAACTAGGAGGATATGTTTCATAATGTCACCCCACAACCTGCCCCAGTCTAACTAGTGACACCTAGTTGCTTTTCTGATGGCTGGAACATTACATCCTTTCACCCTCTTAATAATAATAATAATAATAATATGCCATTTAGCAGACGCTTTTATCCAAAGCGACTTACAGTCATGCGTGCATACATTTTTGTGTATGGGTGGTCCCGGGGGATCGAACCCACTACCTTGGCGTTACAAGGCGCCGTGCTCTACCAGTTGAGCTACAGAGGTCCCTTGCTGTTATCTACAAATGCATTTGGAGCGTGAGTTTTTAAAATGATAGGCCTACATCAAGATAACAAGCTAATATGAAGAGAAACTAGCGGATGATATTTCACTTAACCTATATAGTATGTAAAAGTTGGCTAGATAGCTAGCTAACGAGCAGCTCATTAGCCTACACACAGTGGCCTGCTGTACTAGCTAACGAGCAGCTCATTAGCCTACACCACAGTGGCCTGCTGTAGATAGCTAGCTAACGAGCAGCTCATTAGCCTACACACAGTGGCCTGCTGTAGATAGATAGCTAAACGAGCAGCTCATTAGCCTACACACAGTGGGCTGCTGTAAGCTAGCTAGCTAACGAGCAGCTCGTTAGACCTACACACAGTGACCTGCTGTAGCTAGCTAGCTAACGAGCAGCTCATTAGCCTACACACAGTGACCTGCTGTAGATAGCTAGCTAACGAGCAGCTCATTAGCCTACACACAGTGGCCTGCTGCAGATAGCTAGCTAACGAGCAGCTCATTAGCCTACACACAGTGACCTGCTGTAGATAGCTAGCTCACAATACAGCGTTTAACAATTCCAAAATGTATTTACTTATCCACAGAATCCATGTGTACGTGTGTGTATAGTGCGTATGTTATCATGTGTCTGTGCCCTGTGTGTGTCCTTCACAGTCCCCCACTCTTCCATAAGGTGGATTTTTATCTGTTTTTTAAAAATCGATTCTACTGCTTGCATCAGTTACTTGATGTGGAATAGAGTTCCATGCAGTCATGGCTCTATGTAGTACTGTTGCGCCTCCCATAGTCTGTTCTGGACTTGGGGACTGTGAAGAGGACCTCTGGTGGCAAGTCTTGTGGGGTAGGCATGGGTGTCCGAGCTGTGTGCCAGTAGTTCAAACAGACACCTTGGTGCATTCAAACATGTCAGTACCTCTCACAAATACAAGTAGTGATGAAGTCAATCTCTCCTCCACTTTGAGCCAGGAGAGATTGACATGCATATTATTAATGTTAACTCTCCGTGTACATTCAAGGGCCAGCCGTGCTGCCCTGTTCTGAGCCAATTGCAATTTTCCTAAGTTCCTTTTTGTGGCATCTGACCACACGACTGAACACTAGTCCAGGTGCAACAAAACTAGGGCCTGTAGGACCTGCCTTGTTGATAGTGCTGTTAAGAATGCAGAGTAGCGCTTTATTATGGACAGACTTCTCCCCATCTTAGCTACTGTTGTAGCAACATGTTTTGACCTTGACAGTTTACAATCCAGGGTTACTCCAAGCAGTTTAGTCTCCTCAACTTGCTCAATTTCCACATTATTCATTACAAGATTTTAGTTGAGGTTTAGGGTTTAGTGAATGATTTGTCCCAAATACGCTTTTAGTTTTTGAAATATTTAGGACTAACTTATTCCTTGCCACCCATTCTGAAACAAACTGCAGCTCTTTCTTAAGTGTTGCAGTCATTTCAGTCACTGTAGTAGCTGACGGTGTATAGTGTTGAGTCATCCGCATACATAGACACACTGGCTTTAATCAAAGCCAGTGCCATGTCGTTAGTAAGGGGCCTAGACAGCTGCCCTGGGGAATTCCTGATTCTACCTGGATTATGTTGAGAGGCTTCCATTAAAGAAAGCCTCTGTGTTCTGTTAGACAGGTAACTCTTTATCCACAATATAGCAGGGGGTGTAAAGCCATAACACATAAGTTTTTCCAGCAGCAGACTATGATCGATAATGTCAAAAAGCCGCACTGAAGTCTAACAAAACAGCAACCACAATCTTTTTATCATCAATTTCTCTCACCCAATCATCAGTCATTTGTGTAAGTGCTGTGCTTGTTGAATGTCTTTCCCTATAAGCGTGCTGAAAGTATGTTGTCAATTTGTTTACTGTAAAAATAGCATTGTATCTGGTCAAACACCATTTTCCCAAAAGTTTAATAAGGGTTGGTAACAGGCTGATTGGTTGGGATATTTGAACCAGTTAAGGGGGCTTTTACTATTTTTAGGTAGCGGAATGAATTTTGCTTCCCTCCAAGGCCTGAAGGCACACACTTTCTAGTAGGCTTAGATTGAAGATATGGCAAATAGGAGTGGCAATATCGTCCGCTGTTATCCTCAGTAATTTTCCCATCCAAGTTGTCAGACCCAGGTGGGTTTGTCATTGTTGATCGACAACAATAATCTTTTCACCTCTTCCACACTCACTTTATGGAAATTCAAAATTTACAATGCTTGTCTTTCATAATTTGGTCAGTTATACTTGGATGTGTAGTGTCAGCGTTTGATGCTGGCATGTCATGCTTAAGTTTGGCAAGATTAGCAATGAAAAAACATAATTAAAGTAGTTGGCAATATCAGTGGGTTTTGTGATGAATGAGCCATCTGATTCAATGAATGATGGAGCTGAGTTTGCCTTTTTGCCCAAACTGTCATTTTATGTGCTCCAGAGCTTTTTAATATAATTCTTTTAAAATGATTTATCTTTGTTTCATAGTGTAGTTTCTTCTTATTTTTATTCAGTTTAGTCACATGATTTCTCAATTTGCAGTACGGTTATGCAGCCAGACTTATTTGCCATTCCTTTTGCCTCATCCCTCTCAACCATACAATTTTCAATTCCTCATCAAAATCCACGGGGATTTAACAGGTTTTTACAGTAATTTTCTTAAACCTCTACGGGATCGGTGTCCCTATACCGGGTTAGGATTAGGATAAAGCTGGATCCCTTCTAGCCAATACATTGAAAAAGGGGACACAAATTCTACAATGAGGTCCATATAGCCTGGAGGAGGACAATGTCCCAAAAAAACTCCAGTGACCCAATGATAATTTGTAGAGATCTTGATTCATAATACATATATATATATATATATATATATATATATATATATATATATATATATATATATATATATATAAATGTTTTAACCTTTATTTTAACTAGGCAAGTCAGTTAAGAACAAATTATTATCTACAATGACGGCCTACCCCCGGCCAAAACCCGGATGACACTGGGCCAATTGTGCGCCGCCCCTATGGGACTCCCAGTCACGGCCGGATTGTGATACAGCCTGGAATCGAAACCAGTGCCTTAGACCGCTGCGCCACTCGGGAGCATAAGAGGAGTGAAAATGACAGCATAGGACAAATGCCTCAATGGGACAACCTGCTGTGTTAACTAATCTAACTAACTAACTAACTAACTAACTAACTAAACTAATGGTTGTTCCAGCCCCAATAATATACAACTAACTATACGACAGAAGTGGGTTTAAAACACAGTGGCTAATATACACGAAAGCGTCTAAAGAGCTTTATTGGTTGGGCTATTTTGTCTAGCAAGCTACCGAGGTGTCTGACTAACTGTTGTTGAAGAAGCTTCTTCTTCGATGAGGTTTAACGGCGGTTGGCATCCAATTTGTTATATTACCGCCACCTACTAGACTGGAGTACAACTCCCCTTATATTTTGCTTGAAAGATAAAATAAAGAAATACCCTACCTTCTAACGCCTACACTCACAAAAAAAAAGTATAAAATAAAATTAACACCACCCTACTCCACTATTTAAATATATTTAGTCCTACTTCAGGCCAACAGCCTGAAAATGATGTGACATCACCACTTAACACACCCTGTTAACTCTTCTGATGTCAAGTCTCGCACACCCAAAATACCGCTCTGCAGCTGCCACCACAACCTCTATTATCTTCGACTTACATTCCCATCCCTGCAGTACAATTAATAAACCATTGCTATAAATGCTAAAAATCCATCTTACTGAAACAAAAACTACCGTTCAAAAGTTTGGGGTCACTTAGAAATGTCCTTGTTTTCGAAAAGAAAAGCAATTTTTTTTTGTCCATTAAAATAACATCAAAATTGATCAGAAAATACAGTGTTGACATTGTTTATGTTTGTAAATGGCTATTGTAGCTGGAAACTGCTGATTTTTAATGGAATATCTACATAGGCGTACAGAGGCCCATTATCAGCAACCATCAGTCCTGTGTTCCAATGGCACGTTGTGTTTTTTTAATCCAAGTTTATCATTTTAAAAGGCTAATTGATCATTAGAAAACCCTTTTGTAATTATGTTTAGCACAGCTGAAAACGGTTGTGCTGATTAAAGAAGCAATAAAACTGGCCTTCTTGAGACTAGTTGAGTATCTGGAGCATCAGCAATTGTGGGTTCGATTAACAGGCTCAAAACGGCCAGAAAACCAATAACTTTCTTCTGAAACTCGTCAGTCTATTCTTGTTCTGAGAAATGAAGGCTATTCCATGCGAGAATTGCATTGCCAAGAAACTGAAGATCTCGTACAACGCTGTGCACTACTCCCTTCACAGAACAGCGCAAACTGCTCTAACCAGAATAGAAAGAGGAGTGGGAGGCCCCGGTGCACAAAATGAGCAAGAGTGCAAAGAAAAAGCCATATCTCAGACTGGCCAATAAAAAAGAAAAATATTAAGATGGGCAAAAGAACACAGAATACTTTTTCTTTGCAACTCTGCCTAGAAGTTCAGCATCCCGGAGTCGCCCTCTTCACTGCTGACGTTGAGACTGGTGTTCTGCGGGTACTATTTAACGAAGCTGTGCCAGTTGAGGACCTGTGAGGCGTCTGTTTCTCAACCGAGACACTCTTAACCGTATTTGTCCTCTTCATCTGCAGACAGGATTTGAACGCCTCGCCGTATCCGAGCACAGAAAATCATCACAAAACAGAAAAAGGCTGCATTATACTCAAAATTAGACAGCACTGAATATTACGTTGCTATATCTCCACTGTCCTTATAGTTTTTTTTCTCAACTAGGGAACTCCAGAATATTTTAATAATGTCCTCCCACAAAGGTACCTTACCTTCCAGAGTAGTCTCCATTCTGACAGCTGGAACTATTTAACGAAGCTACCAGTTGAGGACCTGTGAGGCGGCGTCTGCTAACTAATCCTTTCACCCTCTTCCATGGCTGTTAGCTAGCTAGTTACAAATGCATTTGGAGTTACAACAATACGTACAGTAGCAGCCAAAAAAGTTTGGACACACACCTACTCATTCAATGGTTTTTCTTGAAACTAACTTCAGGTTTATGTTGAAAGTCCAATAATAAGATGTGGAGACCACCCACTGGTTGAATCAAACAATTACGTTTGAACCAAACGTGGAATAGACGTTGAATTGACCTCTGTGCCCAGTGGGCAACTGTATCCAATCAAACTAATTTAGCAATATCCAAATCATATATCAAATCAAATTCCAGGTTAGAATCAAGAAATGCAAAATTGTATTCATCTATATAACAATTTAATAGACTAGAGTCCTGTCCAGGGGAAGTACTTGTACGTCAAGCTGCCTCTCACTACAGAAACAGAGATGGGCTCCTGCTACTATGAGCTGTTCTGGATCAGACAAGCCAAGGCTCCTGTTACTATGAGCTGTTCTGGATCAGACAAGCCAAGGCTGCTATTACTATGAGCTGTTCTGGATCAGACAAGCCAAGGCTCCTGTTACTATGAGCTGTTCTGGATCAGACAAGCCAAGGCTCCTGCTACTATGAGCTGTTCTGGATCAGACAAGCCAAGGCTCCTGTTACTATGAGCTGTTCTGGATCAGACAAGCCAAGGCTCCTGTTACTATGAGCTGTTCTGGATCAGACAAGCCAAGGCTCCTGTTACTATGAGCTGTTCGGATCTCAGACAAGCCAAAGGCTCCTGTTACTATGAGCTGTTCTGGATCAGACAAGCCAAGGCTCCTGTTACTATGAGCTGTTCTGGATCAGACAAGCCACAGGGCTCCTGTTACTATGAGCTGTTCTGGATCAGACAAGCCAAGGCTCCTGTTACTATGAGCTGTTCTGGATCAGACAAGCCAAGGCTCCTGTTACTATGAGCTGTTCTGGATCAGACAAGCCAAGGCTCCTGTTACTATGAGCTGTTCTGGATCAGACAAGCCAAGGCTCCTGTTACTATGAGCTGTTCTGGATCAGACAAGCCAAGGCTCCTGTTACTATGAGCTGTTCTGGATCAGACAAGCCAAGGCTCCTGCAAGGCTACTTCCTTACTAATATAATAATTTACATTTAGCAACAATATCCAAATCATATAAATGAACATCATCAGATGGTTTATCCTTGTATCAAATCAATCAAATCTCATAATCAAAACGAAATAAACATTTAAAAATATTTTAATACGATTTTAAACATGTTCTTGAGATGAAAACATAAAAATAAATGTAAAGGCCTATTTTTGAGTATGATTCCATTTATACAATTTGATTTTCATTGGCATTAACAAAAACACAAATTCTCAGTAAAAAAAAAAAAAAAGAAAAAAAAAAAAAATGAAAGAAGCCAGAACGCACTGTTCTCTGATGAGATTTCAGGTCCTGGAAAATGTATTTCCACAATGAGAGCAGTGGTATGTCTTCTCCTCCTTTGTATGTATCCTCTGATGTGATTTCAAACTCCCCAATATAATTCTACATTGGGGAGCAGTGGTACGTCTTTTCTCCAGAGTGTATTCTCTCCTTACAGCATCCTCTTTGAAACATTGTTTGAATATACAATTTTACATCACGCGGTTATTTCGTGTGCTGAAACGTTATAAAAATATGTTTGCAAAAGGGAAAGTAACAGTTGTACATTTCCACTAGTGGCACTAGTAAACACTGTGTTGATCAAAAAGCCTCCAGTAATTCACCCCCTTTTTTCTACACAATGCTTCAGAAGCTTCGTTTACCCATCACTAAGTGCTACCGCTAATTTAACCAGCCAGCTAACTAACAACGTTAAATATGAAATTAAATGGGTCAACTAGCTAATACGAACAGAAGTGTGTTTTTTAAAACGCAGTGATCTCAGAAAGGTACAATTGTGAACCTGCAACTAAGAGGGAAAAAGGGGGTAAAATAAAATAATTGACGTTTTACAATATCAAAATCATGTAATGGAACATCTAATTGTATTCAATCAATCCAAATCCATAATCAAAACAAAAAAAACACATTTAAAAATCTGATTTTACACATGATCATGTCTCCAGAGGAAAAAAACTGTAACAAAAGTAGGCCTATTTTTTTTGGTAAGATTTCAATCTAAACAATATGATTTAATGTGCATAAAATAACAGTCAAACATCAGTCAGAACACAGCCTCTCTATTCTGTCATGTGATTTCAGGTCCTCTGTCGGGAAAACGTCTTTCCACAATTAGGTTCCCTAATTAGGTTCCCCTGTGTGTTTTCTCATGCCTTTTCAAGTTCCCTAACTTGGTAAATCTCTTTCCACAAAGGGAGCAATGGAAATGCTTCTCTCCTGTGTGTATTCTCTTATTATGTATGTTCAGGCCCCCTAACCACCGAAAACTCTTTCCACACTGGGAGCAAGAGTGGGGTTTCTCCCCTGTGTGTGTCCTGTCGTGTGATTTTAGGTCCTGTGATCGTGAAAATCTCTTTCCACAATGGGAACAGAGGTAAGGCTTCTCTCCAGAGTGTATTCTCTTATGTTTGTTCAGGTTCCCTACATTAGAAAAACTCTTTCCACACTGAGAGCAGTGGTAAGGCTTTTCTCCTGTGTGTATTCTCTTATGTATGTTCAGGCCCCCTAACCACCGAAAACTCTTTCCACACTGGGAGCAAGAGTGGGGTTTCTCCCCTGTGTGTGTCCTCTCATGTGATTTTAGGTCCCGTGATCTTGCAAATATCTTTCCACAATGGGAACAGGGGGAGTGTATTCTCTCATGCTCTTTCAGCTTCCATAACCACTTAAAACTCAAATTACACTGAGAGCAGTGTCGTCGTCTCACTGGATTGGCCATCTCTGGGTCTGGTTCCCCTGAAGGACTCTTCCTGATGTCAGAGTGAGAGTCTGGTCTCTCTCCTGCCAAAGACAGAGTATTTAGTTAAACAGGGTTCAGAATTAAACCTCCACAAGACAAAAGTGTCTTCCTTTGAGGTTTAATCCAGATTAGATCCCTCATTATAAAACTGTACATTTGGATCCTGGATGCTGATTGGTTGATAGCTTAAAAAAGGTCAAACAAACGAAAATACAGCTAGTTTGCTATCATTCCAGCAGCAGAGGTTGACGTGACTGTTAGCTTTAGCGGTCTAGCTAGCAAGGTAGAAGAACGCTAGCCAGCCTGCATAGCAACCATTTCTGTTTAGAATGAACAACCAGTGTGTTTGGCTAGAAAACTATACCAACAGAACATGATCAACCAGTGTGTTTGGTATAAACTATACCAACAGAATGATCAACCAGTGTGTTTGGTTATAAAACTATACCAACAGAATGAACAACCAGTGTGCTTGGTTAGAAACTATACCAAACAGAATGAAACAACCAGTGTGCTTGGTTAGAAACTATACCAACAGAATGAACAACCAGTGTGCTTGGCTAGAAACTATACCAACAGAATGACCAACCAGTGCTTTTGTCTCTCAACCTCAGAAATATAACTAGTGACGTCTTAAGTCCGGACTATATCTGTTTAGTGCCCTTTTTGTATCAGAAAGAAAGTGTATCTAGAGGGTAATTCCCCCCCCCCCCAAAAAAAAGCAACAACATTAATTTAAAAGTTAACCAACCATACACAACTCTATAAGGACTACTTTTAACAATTTACACTGAAACTGCTGCTGCAACGTTTGTGTTAAACAGAATTTCGTTAAAATCTCCCCTCAGTTTTTAATGTGACCACGTTTTCCAAAAAAACTCTTAAATACTGTCTCTTCTCCGAATTAAAGATTCAACGACGTCTTCAGAAAGAATGGGGTCGTCAGCTATGACACGACACCTTGAGTTCGAACAAATCTAATTTTGGTTATTGAACTACATTAAGTGAAGTGGATTTAAACGGCCCAGTAACCAGAATTGTGGTAACGGAAGTTCAAGTTGCATGTACGGGATACACATGGTATTCACCGTCCAATGAAATGCTTATTGGCAAGTTCCTTCTGGACAATGCAACAAACAAGAATAATACAAGATAAGAATAGGAACATAAATTAAATGGCTCAGTAGAAACAGAATAAACATTTAGCATCAGGATAATACAGGAAGGAACCATTTATAGTCCAATATTTACACACGTCTTGGGGAAAGGAGGATTGGAGGGCAAGTGGTTAAACTGTGCAGTATTTAGCTATCATAATAGGAATCTGGTAGCAGCAGTTGGGATGGTGGTGGAGCATGAATCTATATATGTCTGTATGTCTGTGGGTGTGTGTGTGTGTATGTGTTTTGTGAGTGTGTATGTCTGTGTGGGCTGTGTTCTGTGTGTGTATGTGTTTGTGAGTGTGTTATGTCTGTGGTGGGTAGTAGTTCTGTGTGTGTGTGTAGTCTGTATGTGTATGTGTATATGTCTGTGTTTTGGGTGTGTATGTCTTGTATGGTGTGGGTAGGTCTGTATGGTTCTGTGTGTCTGTGGTGTGTGTGTAGTCGGGTGTGTGTGGGTGTGTGTGTGTGTGTATGTCGCGGATGTGGTGTGTGTGTGTGTGTGTGTATGTCTGTGGAGTGTGTGGTGTATGTGTTGGGATGTGTGTGTGTGGTATGTCTGTGGATGTGTTGTGTGTGTAGTCTGGGATGTGTGT